>JBAMJV010006311.1:45000-205092 GCA_037951105.1 Echinarachnius parma | reverse complement strand
GGTAAATAAAGGAGTTTAACTGATTTAGCATAATATTACATCAATATTGTACCTATTCTTGTAAAGGTATTGTGAAGCCGACATTTGTAAAGGTATGTCACGGAAAAAGATCTCAAAAATGAAGAATATATAATTACATGTAGTCAGTTTAAGCGAGGTTTGGTTATTTTGTTAAGCATTCGCTTATGCCGTTGTTATTTGTGCGCGGGTCACGTAGCTAGCGCGGCTCACGTATTTTTCGAGGCCGAGACTAAGACTCATTGGTTGAGAATCCTGTAAGCGGGGGGAGGGGGAGGGGGGGGGGGGGGGAGTCGAAGATATTTTTTTGTAGTTGAGACCGAGAATTGTCGACATTTTCGAGACCATGACCAGATCTGGTCCCAAATTTTCAAGACCTAGGCCAAGATCCATTGGTTGAGAATCCTGTAAGCGGGGGGGGGGGGGGGGGGGGGGGTGGGGGGGGGGGTTCGAACCCCCCCCCCCCCGGGTACGCCTATGACTACCTACAATACTACTACTACTTCTACTACTACTACTACTACTACTAGCTACTACTACTACTACTACTACTACTGCTGCTACTAACAATAATAGCCTAATACTTCTACAGCTATACTTTACCATGTTTACTGTTTTTCTTTTTTTAAAGAAACTGAACACTATTTGTGTTACTTTGTCAAATAGGTCCAGTACCCACTAAACCCATCACTTACGCACACTGCACCCCCCCCCCCCCCCCCCCCCCCCCCCCCCCCTTGCTCACTGCCTGCATGCTGCCCATTGTTATCTGTACGTATGTTTAGTGACTGGTGCCGAACTTTACGAAATGCTGACCAAATTGTTAATAGTACACTGATAAACTCCTATAACTTATTTAACTAACAATGTTTTACCGTAACAATAATTTTTTCCATATTAATTATTATAACCATACAAACAGATAATCCATTATCATTATGTTTTAAATTTTTGTTTACACTCGGACATATACAAAATATATAGAGTTACAAAAATACAACATTTAACATATCTCACTCAAAGATCTGGTGACGGGTAAATTGCTAGTTTTAATTAAACATGAATATGCGATGGCCTGCCATCCACCAGAATTAAATGCTTATGTTGATATCATTCGTTAACAATTGACAACTTGGATTAGAAACTTTGAGGAAGGTCAAGTGATTGGGCCATTTTTCTTCAAAGAAATAAACATTAACTGGGAACATGTACATTTAGATGATACCTCAGTTGGAGGAACACATTAGGCAACAAGTGCGAGGAGTATTTAGACCGATTCAGGACAGTGCCCAAACCCATCACCCATCCCCATGATCTGGATGATTTGCAGGCCGCAATCGACACGAAGTGGATGTTTTAGCACCAAAATGATAACTAATCCCTAAGAGTTATGTAACACCACTCATTTCAAGAATCCATTAATAAGCCCAAACTTGCAAAAAGTGGGTTTTGCACCTGTCATCTTCAACGGCAAAGAACTCAGCGATGCAGGACATTGTTGATTCAGAAAAGGTATCAAATTAAAGCTAAGAAGTAACTCTTTACATCCATATCTCATGTAAGGTGTGAACATGTTTAATTTTGAAATAACTGACCTTTGAACTTCGAGTACCTTTTTTTGATACACTCTGTATATCGGTAAATAAAGGAGTTTAACTGATTTAGCATAATATTACATCAATATTGTACCTATTCTTGTAAAGGTATTGTGAAGCCGACATTTGTAAAGGTATGTCACGGAAAAAGATCTCAAAATGAAGAATATATAATTACATGTAGTCAGTTTCAGCGAGGTTTGGTTATTTTGTTTAGCATTCGCTTATGCCGTTGTTATTTGTGCGCGGGTCACGTAGCTAGCGCGGCTCACGTAGGGGTCACGCATAGCAATGTGGTACTCCGTGAAATCCGTGTGCGAACTTTCTCACCGGGTGAATACACGTATAATGCACAATTAAAGGGACTTAGTAACATTGTCCAAATCCTCAAAATAAAATTTGTATTCTAGCGGTTCCCTCATACCTTGTTGTATTCGTATTAACAATAAAATCATGGGACAGGTTTCGGTTTTTCAAATTTCCCTTTCGTTACAAAGATATGTACGATCGAAGTATTCAGATAAGAAAAACTCAGGTGGAGTTTTGAAACCGTGTACAAAGTGAGTGCAGTTAGTTAGTGAATATCACTTTGTATTTTCGCTCATTACTTGGCCATGCAATGTCCATTTGACTTGAAATTTTCACACAATACCCTGTGGACATATGAGATAACAACAATATACATTGCATCAACCATTCATCACTTTTTGCACATGTCAACAAAGTTACTAGATCCAATTAAACGTTGGACGATGTTTTATTAGTGTAAGGTCTATAACTCCACGAAAAAGAGACTTCAAGCCCTATTTTTCAGGCATGCTGTTAAATGACATTTTCTTTCATATAAGACAATAACCTAGCAACTTTTGAAATTTGGCTTGCAAAAGAGGGCCCGTCCCTTTAAAACGTTAGTTTCTATGAAAAGGTTTGCAATACCTTAATTTTCTAAAATATCATATATGGATTCCTCACAACATAATATACTAGCTATACAGCACCGCTACCCCCCCCCCCTAAAGAAAAGATGTTTCTATGGTTTATCATGTTTGCCCATTGCCCATAATATGAAAGCGATGTCAGTAAAACCACTGGCCGAGGTATATAGGACCACTGATTTGTTTTGATTGTTTTTTAAATCAATTTGCGTGGTCGTTAACAAACACAGGAAGGATGGCAGACAGGAATATAACAGTAGATCACATGTTGGTTAATTTCCGTACGCTCGATAATATAACAAAAACATCCATAAATCATGGATTTGTATATAGCGTATGAGTCACAATGAGGCGGGTGTGGGAGGGGTGAACCACAACGGCCTCATCATGAACATTTTAGATAACAACCATTTGGATAACTCCGGACATGCAAACGTAGAAGCACCATTGATGTGCAGGTGAGTGTGAGTGTGTATGTATGTGTGTGTGTGTGTGCGCGCGTGTGTGTGTGTTGGGAGACGGGGGGGGGGGGGGGGGGGGGGGGGGGGGTAATCTGCCCATACTCCCATAGTAGAGTTTTTCATAACCGATATCTCCAATCGAGCTAAACCTGAACGGATACAGAACATGTTTTGATACATCGCCCAACGAATGAATTGTGCTTTTCTTTTTGGGCTCAACACTATTCGAGTAACTCGAATGATAAAACATCGGCATTGTTTTGACATAACACTTGCTCCCAATCAGTAAACTTCCCGATCACAATTTCGTCTGAAGTATTGATCAGTCGTCATTCGAGCATGGTCAAAATGGAGCCTCTACGCACCAAGCTTCTTTCCAGTTTGGCTCTTGCATTCATCTTCACCATTCAAACATGTAAGTAGCTATCATGGATTCCTACCCTGCCTGCTATGATGGTATAAGTGTGCATTTATTTAAAAGATTTTATTCGGTTTATAGCCTCCTCTTTAGCATATAATCTGTTGTTTGTCTATTATATCTGGCGTACATCAGACATCATCCTCCCACCTCCCCATCCGCCCATTTGAAACAAATTAGCCCGTATATGCCCATGAACATTTAGTTTGACTTGACATTTCAAATATACATTCCGCATACACTGTATTATTATGTAGTGAAACTCTGTAACTCTTTCCTTAGTTGGAGCACAGTCCGCGACAGTACCAGATGATGTAGTCTGGACCCCGCCAACAGCGACCCTTTGGCTCGCACAGATCAATCCCAACATTGCCTGCGACTTCCTAGGAACACCACTGCGTGTCATCTGGTATAAAGGAGGTGTGTAAAGTAATGCAGTAATATACAGGAACACCAATTTATCAATTTGTCATAAAATTTTGAAATTATTTTAGATCAAACTTTCCCAAACTCCCCTAACTTTTCCCGCAACGTCAATATCTCCACAGTATTCGAGAATAAGAGTGCCCAATCAAAATATGCCACACGGTAGTAAGTTAGTAACACTAAGATATGATCTGAAATATTACTTGTATTGCTTGCTAACTACTTAACTATGTTCTTCTATACTCATAAGTATTACTATGGTGACTAATTATTTTGTATGTATTTTCTATGTTTCTTTAGAAATAGATCCGTTGAACATGATTGTAAAATGGCCTAAAGGCATAGACGGAACACGTTTTGGAATCAGCAGTTCCTACTCTCTATTGTTTAACGATCTGGCGGAGTCAGATGGAGGGACGTATATATGCAGAGTGTCAAACTATAAGGGTATCGACATCAATAACCAAACGGAAGTTCGAGTCCTCGGTAAGCTAATACATAAGGATAAGTATAACCCACTCATGGAAATCCAAAGGTGATCCATTACTCTCATTTTAATTTTGGACACGAGTTGTCCTCACATAAGAAACCTTACTCCTTCCGTCTTGTTTGTGTATTTACCCTGGTACATGATATTCGGCACAATATATTCAATTCATTTTGCAGTTGCTGTAAATATATTGGGAATTGTCTATGATATTTCATAGTTTTCTAGTACAGAAACAGTTGAAAGTGATGATTTTTGATGATGTCCTTATTGTTTTAGTATTAAAGGAATATAACTATTGAGTGTATTTATTGTTAATACGACAATGGTACAAAATGATTTATAGATGACGATGTGATTAAAACTTGTGCTGGTGATGTTTATGTTTGCTAAAGAGACAGTTTCCCCACCATTTGTAACTTTTTATTAAGTTCTCTTCATATAAAAACTGAATTTCATGAAAATACGTCCAACATTGGCCCTCTGGGCAAGGAAAGAGCGGCATTCAAAGTCACTCGCTATACAGGCTAATCTCAATCATCGCGTAAAGCATGGAGGCTGCCACTGTTGGAGTGCAGAAAGGCAATAGCTCCACCAACAATACAAACTCATGTAAATGAACTAGAAATGTGGACCCAACAAAACAAAATGAAACTCAACCAAAATAAATGTGTTGTAATGAATGTACAGTTCTTGAGAACGGCAACAGTAGCACCCAAGATAACAATAGGCAATAATGAATTGAATGAAGTGTCAGTAGTCAAACTACTAGGAGTGCTAGTCCAAAACGACCTGAAATGGTCCAGTCAAGTAACCGAAATCGTCAAGCGAGCAAGCATGAGACTTCATATGCTCTGCATTCTGAAGGGTTTCAAACTTCCTGCAGAAGATTTGCTGGTTGTTTATTGCTCATATGTGCGGCCTGTTGTAGAATATTGTGCGCCTGTTTGGCATTCTGGCCTAACTGAACAACAGACGACGCAGATTGAGAGAATCCAGAAAAGAGCTTGTCGCCTCATGCTTGGTTCGCAGTACAATACCTATGTAGATGCATTAGCTACATTAGGCCTCCCGTCTCTGTCTGCCCGGAGAGAGAAATTGTGCTTAAATTTGGCAAAGGGATTAACAAAGCCATCTTCTCCATTCAACCAATGGCTTCCTCCCTCACGTGCCTCATTGAGCCCCGCACACTCCGCAATGGCCAGGACTATTCGGAGGTCTTTTGTAGGACCGAGAGATACAAGAAAAGTGCCCTGCCATACCTCATACGGCTATTGAATGCAAACTCATAATTCACTCATAAAACACTTGTATTTTGTTAAGGAAACATATTGTGTGATACCACCAGACGTTTTGACTCACTGTATTCGGATTTGACTTTTATAAATGAAGATGTTACATCTTTTTAATTTCCTCTTCTGCCCTGAACACTACCATTATAGCCTGCAAGTCCACCATAATTGACTTAGTGACTTGTACTTTACGACTTGTAGTTACGACCATTGAAGTATGATTAAAAACATTTTCTCGGAACAATATGTTATACCCTTCAATTTTTATGTTTAAAAATAGGATCCGTATTATATGCATACATTTTGTTTGTTAATGGTTTTTGTATTTTATTAATAGTATTTATATTGAAATATTATCATAGATTTATTTATTGTATACACTATGCTCAGATATGTGTTATATACCTACTAGCTTATATTAATTACCCCGCTTACAATTTTGATATACTTTATTATTATATATCTCCAATATTCATTTTGGTTTATCCTTTAATGGCTCCAATTGCCATGATTGCCTTATTCATTATGACGTCCATTCATTTTTGTTTTTGTTTTGTATTTAATTCCTTAAAAGATTGTAAGAATTTGCATAAATTTCAATTAATTTTTTTCCTCATACATTTTATTTTCAATTAAATTTAAATCTAATCAATTAAACATTAATTTATTATTGGAATGATATAACAGGAAATAGTTTCAAAATGTAATAATTTTATATTATGTACACTTGTATATTTATATATTTGTAATGTGCTCTTTTAAGTTAATGTGTTTTAAATGTATATTCATTGTAAATTGTACTCAATTCAACCTGTTGGCTGCCATGTACAATATTTGTATACCGCAATAAATAAATAAATAAATTAAATTTATGAAACTCGGATTTTGAAATGTTCGCTCTGGAATGTGACGTCAAACCCGAACAACTCTTTTTGTTTGCCCTCTTGTAGTCTTTTGTTGTGCACAAACCATGCGAGCTGCAAGAGCTAACAAAAAGAGGTCGAGCTTGTTTGTTCGCGGGGTTTGACGTAACATTTTAGCGCAAACAATTCAAAATCCGGGTTTCGAAAAATATAATGGCAGCCTTCATGCTGTACGCGATGAATGTGATAAGCCCATACAGCAAGTTACTTTGAATGATGCCCCTCCTTTGTTGAGAGGGCAAACGCTGGACATATTTGCATGAAATTATGTGTATAGAACATAATCAAAAGTACATTGATGGTGGTGGAAACGTCCCCTTTAACCTAAGCGTACAATAGATGCGGGAGTTGTGCTTAATACAGAGTGTATCACCTTCAAAAACAAAGAACTCAGCAGTGCGTGGCACTGCTGATTCAGGAAAGGTATACAAATGAAAGCTAAATAGTTATCCTTGACATCTATATCGTTTTTATGGTATGAAAATATATCATTTTAAAATAAGTGACCTTTGAACTTCAAATAACATTTTTTGATACACTCTGTATAATACGGTATTTTCGCAAGCCACGTCGTCACTGTGGACAACGAAGAAATTACGTCATAGGCGAGAAATTACGTCATTTAGGTTCTCTCACGTCGTCTGGCCAATCTGAGCACTCGTTCATCCCCGATTTCAGGTTCGTCGGAAAATCCGTACGCCGTCTTCAAAATGACGTATTAGTAATCAGAGAATTATCAACATGTATGTGTGTGTTTTATACGTGTGTATGTCTATGTGTGGTAGGTATTTGTGTAACTGTGGTGTGTGTGTGTGGGTGTGTGTGCGTCCGTACGTATGTGCGTGTATGTTTATATGTGTTTGTTTGGGTGTGTATGCGTGTGTTTCTGTTGTGTGTGTGTTTGCCTGCGTATTATGTGTTTGTGCGTGTGTGTTTGTGTTTGTTTGAGTGCGAGTGAGTGCGCGTGTGTATATCTGTGAGTGTGTGTAAGGATGTTTGTGTTTGAGTAAGTGTGTGTGTGTGCGTTTGTCTGTGCGTGTGTGTTGTGTGTGTATACGTTTGTGGAAGGGTGTGTGTGTGTTTGAGTCATTGTGTGTGGTGGGTGTTTGCGTGTATTTGTGTTTGTGTGAGTGTGCGTGCGTGTGTGTGTGTATGTATACGTGTGTATGCGTGTGTGCGTTTCTGCCTGTGTATAGATGTGTATGTGTATGCGTTTATTTATGTATGTGTGTATGCGTTTATTTATGTATGTGTGTAAATGTGTGCCTTTGTGTGTGTGCGTTTATGTTTGTGTTTGTGTATGGGCCACTGATTTTGTGTCATTGTAATATTTTCAGTAAGTGACTGTCAAGCGAATCTAGTGCGCGGGGGTACATTTCACGCCCTCGGTCGGTGAAGGTCCAAGAACAGCCGTTTTCCAATCTTTGTTAAAAGATTGGAAAAGCGATCTTGCGCCTGACTGATAAATGAAAGGTAACATCTTTAGTAGTCCATTCCATCAACAAGTTCACACAAATATGTTTTCAGAAAAAATATATATATTCCGCAATCCGAGTTTGAGCATTCATATCTCTCTTATTACTTAAATACCGTTTATGGATGTGGGATCATTGGAAATCTTGTATTCTCCCCTTTACATTGATATGACATTTGCTATGATTTGTTTATCATGGAATGTGCATGACACTTGAATATGGGGCAAAGTCAAAAGTGAAATGCATTTATATTGTCAACAGTGTACCCTCCTTTTGTTGGGAGAATAAAGTGTTCTGAATGATGTTAAGTCGGTCATGCGTGAATGACAATAGTGTATTATAATTTGATTTGGAAGATGAAATGTGTCTTAATGATTTCGAGGGGTGCAATTACGTTTCTCTATGTTGTTAGGAAGATGTATTGTGTTTTATTGACTGATTGAGAAATTATCATTATGTTTGATTGTTGCAAACATTTCCGCAATTTGAGTTTGAGCGTTCATATCTCTCCTATTACTTTATTTCTGTTCATAAATTTGGTATCATTGGAAAGCTTGTTTACCGCCCTTTACATTGGTAAGACATTTGTTATGGATTTTGTATCATGGAATGTGCATTAACATCCGAATATGGGGCAAAGTCATAAGTAACATGTTGCAAAATGCATTGATTTTGTCAATATGATTAATCATGTAATTGGAAAAATAAGTTATTTTTGTAATGATGTTGAGGCGATAATGCATGATGTCAATGGCGTATTATCATTTCCCCTTTAGGATGGAATGATTTTTAAGTGGTCATGAATACAATTATGATTTTTACTGTTGTTTGGACAACGCAAAAGTGACGTGTGTTCTGTAATTGAGGTGGACAATTGACAAACTTGCGGCAATAGTGTGTAAAAGTCAAACATAATGATAATTTATCAATAAGTCAATAAAACACATTACATCTTCCTAACAACATACACAAACGTTATTGCACCACCTCAAATTCATAAAGACACATTTCATCCCCCGGAGAAAATGATCATTCGCCATTGACATTCACGCATGACCGATTTAACATCATTCAGAACACTTTATTATCCTAACAAAAGGAGGGTACGCTGTTGACAATATCAATGCATTTTGTGACATTTCACTTTTGACTTTGCCCCATATTTGAGTGTCATGCACATTCTATGAAAAAATATTCATAGCAAATGTCATATCAATGTAAAGGGGGGAATACAAGCTATCCAATGATACCACATTCATAAACAGTAATTAAGTAATAAAAGAGATATGAATGCTCAAACTTGGATTGCGGAACTTTTTGTGAGGAGTATGTAATTGGAAAACGGTATGCATGTACGAACACTAACTATGTACAGAGCGAACGAATCGTCCGGGATTCTGTTGTCTCAAAATGTACGCGTGAATAGCATTGGCGCACTCGCAAATGTTTGGCCTGTATGGAACCAGGAAATAATAGTGGTTCCGTAAGTGGTGGTAGTTAAAGGGACTACAGCGTCTAGATGGCCTAATTTTCACAATTAAGGTCTCTATACGTAATTTTTCCTCAAGAAAAGGAATTTGGCAGTAATTTCCCATAAAATCAATTAATTTTGGGGTAATTAGTAAATATCTAATTGTCTTCCAATACGGATACTTCACGCTAACGATCGTGAACAATCTACCCTAACAATGTATCCTATTCTTCAAGATCCGGTCGTGAATATCGTCTACACCGTACCCAATAAAACGGAGTGGAAAGGACAGACAGTGGCGTTACCATGTGACTTCAGTGCCACAGCAACACGCGTTATTTGGAACAGGCAGATGCAGACTGGCACTGGGACGAGTCTCCAGACGGTCCTGACCTATGCAGACGGAATATACAACGCCCTGGGCGGTGACCGGTATGGGTGGAGCGAAAACTTCGCATTGGTAATATGGAGGCTTGAGGTTACGGACGAGGCCACATACACCTGCGTCGTGCAGGTTGATAGCGGCAACGAACTGAGGAACTCTACCGATTTAACAGTCAACGGTAATGTATACGTTATCGGCAATCCATTGTTTTACCAGGCTCGTTTGAGTGTGTTTTAACTCAACATAGGCAGGGGTATTAAGTATTGGTGTTGGTACCCCTGGTCTAGAATGTAGTCTATGGGGATAATGCGGGTCATAGAACGCGATAGTATAACAACCATCAACATTAGATTTAAAAAGACCAGTCCTGTCTATCCGAGCAAAATTGCTACTTGTTCAGGTAAAAATTGCCTTATATTTGGACATAAATAATATATCACATTATAGGTTGAATCTTAGCATGTCAGTTTTAGGCGATCAATGGATCTGATTATAGGTGTATTTTAACAAGAGGCTATATATAGTCGGCCATGACACTCAGAGGCTTAAAAGAAAAGGGATGTTAGCATTGGCAAACTATTAAAGCTTATCCTGTAAAAGATCGTCCGTACACTTTTTAGTATTAAATAAATGACGGTTCGTTATGACTTAATACATGTATAGTTGTCTGTTTGTGGCATTATGATACAGAAGTGTCGGTTATTTTTTATTAAATGTATTATTAGTTTGCATAAAATTTGGTAAAAATTGTTCGTCAATTACATATCTAGCTCGCGCTGAAGATCCATTCGTCCAAATCGAGGACTGTGTTGCAAGTGCTGACCAGGATATGTGTATACTCGAAGTATTACGTTCTGAAGATTATGTTGACATCGTGTGTACAGTGAAGGGCGCCAAACCAACAATCAACGTGGTGTGGATTGCAAGTATGCCTAGTAACCTGAACCCCATATTCATAAAACCCCGCTAGCTTAGTTCCTTGCTAAGTGTATTTTAAATGCGCAGTTCATTGAGCAACAAACAGTTTTCCTAGTCCCCAACTAGGGTTATCTGTATGAGCTTTAGATACCCACTAAGTTAACCATAGTTTACTCACCACTCACCTCACCCTGACGTCTGTAGGCCAGTTGGCCTGTCAGTTAACAGCCTCGTAAAACTCCTCCACTTCGTCCGGTCAAGAGTCAATGCTTTAACTTTCTGGAAGTTGCTCTCCCTCCTCTTTCTGGGTAATTTCTCTGATCTGATCCTCCCATCTTTTTCTTGGTCGGCCTATTGGTCTTTTCTCCTTTGTTTCCAGACATACATTATTGTTGCGTCCCTTGTATCAGGTTTCATTAAGACATGTCCATTTCCATCTCAGTTAACTCCTTTCGATGATGGTTAGAATGGATTTTCATTTCTTATTCTGTCTCTTTTGGTCACGCCATGAATGAGTCGTAGTACTCTCATCTCTGTAGCCTGAATTCTGCTTTCGAATTTTTGGTTAAAATCCAGGTTTCACTACCATACAGCAGGACTGGACTTAATATGGTAGTGTACATGTATGCTCTGACATCTTTCGGTATCTTCCTTTCCTTGAGGAGGGGGTACAGTGCATTCACGTTCCTTGTGAATTTGGTGACTCTGTTGTTGATTTCATCATCCATCAAATTGTTACTGTTATTTTGCTGCCTAGATAGGTGAGTTTGTTGTTTGCTTTAAAGTGTGTTCATTTACATTGAATTATTCTTCTTGCATTTCCCTGCTCACTTGCATGTACTCCGTGTTTCTGTAGCTCAGTTTAAGCCCTGCAGCAGTAAGTTCCTGGTCCCATTGGTTGATAATGGATTTTAGTCTGGACTGGCTGTCTGCTGTCTGCGCTAAGTCGCCTGCATAACCAAAGCGTTCTGCTCTGTGGTTCTCCCTTTCTATTTTAACTATTACATGGTTGAGGTATGTGATTAACAAGAGTGGTAAAAGGACTCTCCCTTGTCGTACACCCCTGTTGATGTCAACATGCCTCTTTCCGCCTAATACTGTACTTCTTTGGTTAGAGTATGTGCTCTTGATAGCCCTGAGAAGTTTGCCGTTGATCCTTGTCTCCTCTAGCACCTTCCACATTTTCTCTCTTGGGACTCTGTCAAAGGCTTTCTCTAGGTCTAGGGAGCAGATGTGCTGATCAATGTCTCAAGGCCGCAATCTGGTCTGATGTTCTTCTTCCTGGTCGAAAGCCACACTGGCTCTCAGACAGGACCTATTCTACTTTGTTTCTCATTTTCCTTTCCAGTATCATCTCATATAGTTTCCCAACGTGGCTCATGAGTGATATCCCCCTGTAATTCTTGCATTCGAGTGGGTCACCCTTGTTTTTGAAGATAGGACAGATGACTGATTCGTTCCACTCTTCTGGTACTATTCCGGTACTCCACGCATGGTTTAACAGGTCAAATAGGATGCTCTTCAAGGGATCACCTCCTGCCTTTATTGTTTCAATCGGGATCATGTCGGGTCCGGGGGCTTTGTTGTTCCTTGTAGAGTTGATTGCTGCTTCCAGCACAGCCATTGTCATCTGGTCTTCAGTTGTCTCGAGATCAAATTAAAGATAAGGTTGTTCAAGTTGGGTGCGCGTATCTGGTTCTTCCACTCCTTCCACACTCAATAGCTCCTTGAAGTACTCTATCTATCTGTCTAGGATATTACTTTGGCCTGTAATAATTTCCCCAGCTTTATTCTTTAGGCTAGTGTTCTTTGATTTTTCATCACCCCTATTTCTATAGGCCTTTGACATACTATACAGCAACTTTTTGATTCTCTGTGCCTCTTCTTTTAAATCTTTTCCTATCTGTTCCCACATTTCATCATGGGCCCTCTTCTTCACCTGGTTGACATAGTTCCGTTGATTCACATAAGCTGTTCTATTCTCTGGCGTTCTTTTCTTCAGCTACTATCTGAAGTATTCATTCTTCTTGTCAACTTTTCTAGCTCTTCTGTCCACCAGCCAGTCCTTTTCTTTTTCATGTTTCCCACAACTGTCATTCCAACCTCATTTTCCCGAATTTTGTGTAAGCATTTTTTTCAAACTATTCCACTGTTCATCAACGGTATCCCCTTTGATATTATTTCTTTCCTCTTCTAATTTCTGTTCGATTTCTGCTTTAGCGCCCTCCAAATTCTCTATTTTCAGTTTCTTCCTCACCGTTTTCTTCTCGACAGATGGTAAGTGTATTTTCATCTTCCCTTTGACCAAACTATGGTCCGAGTCAAGTGATACAAATGGGATTGCATTGACGTCTCGGATGATGGATTTCTTGTTTGTCAAGACAAAGTAAATTTGTGATTTTTGGTCATATTGTCCAATTTTTGAGTTGTATCTGTACCATGTGTATTGGTGGCTCTCCCTGTACGAAAAGTATGTATTCATCACAGAAAGGTTGTTCCTCACCCAAAAGTCAATAAGCAGTTCCCCTTCCTCATTCTCTCTCCTACGCCGAATTTGCCAATCACTTCTTCAACGGGATCTTTTCCGACGTGACCATTCAAGTCTCCCATAATGATGATGTTGCTGCCGTCTGGTGTGATGTCTATGGTGTCTTGCAATTGTTCGTAGAATTCGTCTTTCTCTTCCCTCGACCTGCCTTGTTGGGGGGCATATACTTGAATGAAAGTGACTTTGTAGCTGTTTATGTTTAGTGTCACTGATAAAAGACGATTGTACTGTGAGAAAGCTGGGACAAAGATGACCCCTACTCCATGTCTAGTGTTCTCTTCGTTGCCGGAGTAGATCAGTTCATAATCATCATGAACTGTTTTCCTCTAAGCCTAGTTTCAGCTACCTACTCCCATGATTTTTAGCTGACGTTCTCTCGTTAGTTTAACCCTAAGTAGACCCGGGGGAGGGCATAATGCCCCCCCCCCCCCCCCCCCTCCGCGATTTTTTGTATTGCTCCAAAACTGGGTAAGATGACGCGCCGCTGCTTGGTGACATTTTTTCTTTTGCGTCTTGAGCATAATTATTTTAAAACAAATTTTGAAAATCGGACCTACCGTTACGAAGTCACGTGACCTTTTGTCTATGCATGTCAGCCCGAAAATCGCTCAATTTCGTGATTTGTGTACAAAACAAATGGAAATATCAGTTTTCAGAAAAAGAGGTATATCATTGGTTATTTGGTCTTGTTTACCTTTTATATGTTTGTTTTGGGGTTCAAAATAGTTGAATTATAGTAAGAAATAAAATAAACAACAAAAACAATAAAATACATAAGTAAACAAAAACAAAGAAATACATAAGAAATTATAAAAAACAATAGAAAACAATAGAAAAGGAAGAACCTGGCTCTTCCAAATTTTTTTGTCGTATTATTATTCCAAATGCTCTAAAAACTATATGTAGTGAAAACCAATGTTTAATTATGAAGAATATATGATTTATGGGTAAAAATATGAATTTCATGACCTTATTTGCATAAATTACCATAAATATGCAAATTAATTTTTCACAAAATTGAAATTACCATTGTATTCTATACACTTCACTTATCATGCGTGCAAAATTTCACGGCGATCGGCCGCTCCGCGACCGAGATCTTAAGATGTTAAGGGGGGCCCATAATGCCCACCCCCCTCCGGCCATAGGAAGACCTCAAATAGCCCGGTCTATTTAGGGTTAACTACTCTTCAGTCTCATTTACTAAAATATCTTGTGTTTAATATGTAGCCACTCCATCCAAAAAAGACTTAGCAAAGAACTAAGCTAGCATGAATATGGGCCCTGGCCCCATGTTCATGAACCCCCACTAGCTTAGTTCCTTGCTAAGTGTATTTTAAATGTGCAGTTTATTTGATCAACGAACTGTTTTCCTAGTCCCAAACTAGGGTTAACTCGGTAAGCCCTAGGTACCCTTTAAGTTAACCTTAGTTACCAACTAAAACATCTGGTGTATAATTATAAGAAACGTCATCCAAAAAGACTTAGCAAGGAACTAAGCTAGCGGGCTTTCATGATTATTGGCCTAATAAATAAGTTTTTCAATTCGTATAGACTTATTTCGGGAACCGTAACGTTCCCATATGGAAAGTGTGAACATTATGGTTTGTGCTTGCTTGTGTGTAAGTTGTATGCACTGAAATACAATTTTATCAGTGATTTTGGTGAAAGTTGCCAACTCGAATCCCCATATATATACACAAATATTTATAAGATATGTTTTGTTTTGATTAAGAGATTATTCCCTCCATTTCATGCAGAAAACTATACATGTTGCCAACAATACTCATTTTGTTTTCCCCTGTAACGAAGGAAGATACAGTGTATGTGATTAGTGTTAGTACTTCTTAAAGGGGGAAATGGCCCAGACCAGAACATGCATGCAACGTTTTTTTAGCCAGCATTACGCTTCAATTACAATTTTATATTTTTACCCAAAGTAGAATCAGCGTTTTCAAACCCAAAATAATGTTGTATGTCAATAATGAAACTGTATTTGTGTAAAATTTGTGCTAAATTGTATTGCGCTGTTAATATATAGATATGTTTTATAGAGTGGTGAAGTGTGATGTTATCAATGACGTCATAAACATCTTTTTGTGTAATTTTCAAATTTGTTCTTTATTTTCCGAAAGAGCGTCAAAAATAATGTCCAAGTACCGAAAATCAATTGCATATGTGAAGTATTGGCTGAGATATGCCCATCCAAATGAATTTTACTTCAATGGGCAATCAGTGTTATAGTGCTCTGGTTCATAAAGTTATGAACCAGGGGGTGTATTCTGAAAATCGTCTTATCTTTTGTATTATCTTTTGTCATAAGTCCATAAGATAATACACCGCTAAAATCGTCATAAATCGGTATTCTGAAAATCGTCTTAAGGGCATCATATCTTACCCTGACCACGCCCATTAGTGCTGAGTTATAACCAATCAAAATTGTTGTTACAAAATGTTTATATGCCCCCTCAGCCAATCAAAGTGGGTTAAATTGCGTATGCGTCGCATTTTCTTTAAATGCGCGCATCTAACTAGCTTTGCGCACACTGAAACTGAAATAATTTGTAACTAATTCATTTAGTGCCTTTAATTAATTTATTGATTACTACATCACCTGCATATACATTTATAACAAACTTACAATTAGAGAACATTACTTTGTAAATATTAGATGTTTTCATTATACTTTGTAAATATTATATGATTATACTTTGTACATATTGTATATAACTATGTGACATTATTCAATGAGACATTTCTTATATTGTTATCCTCAATGCCCTTGTTAAGGGTGAAAGGATATTAATAAATTTCATTTCATTTCATTTCATTTCATTTCATTTCATTTCATTTCATTTCATTTCATTTCATTTCATTTCATTTCATTTCACACATAGAATTTTCAATCAAAGTTCAAGAAATTTATATATTTTGGTCAAAGAGTATTTTTGTAAGAATGGGATTTTCATATGGTTAGATTTTCAATGGAATTTCTCCCCCACTCTTATTTTCTAACTTTTTCGCACGTACACACACCTATACACACAACAAACATAGGGAGCTCTTTAAAATCTCAAATAATTGTCTTAATATGTTTAAACACGATATAACAAAAGGAAAATACTGCCCCATAGCTGTCTCGGCATATGAGTAGAATTGATGATAATTTCATGATGAGATAAAAGATAAGAGAGTTTTCAGAATACACATTTTCTACCTCTGCTTGCGCGAACGCGCTTATCAATAATGCGTGGCAAGGCGCGCCAGCTAATAGAGGTTAACAAACTTTCAGAGATAATACAAAAGATATGAGAGTTTTCAGAATACCGGTTTTGTCATAAGCCTAAGATTATTAGTTACACCCTGCTTGTTCACGCAATACGGGATATATCTACGTTCTGGTTCCATATTCCATGAGGCCGGAGGCCGAATGGAATATGGAACCAGAACGTAGATATATCCCGTATTGCGTGAACAAGCAGGGTGTGACGGATTTATCTCTTTAAGTGTACTCACCATCTTGTGCTCTTTCTTGTGCTCTTTGTGCTCCCTTGCCTTATCAATTTCAAATATTGTCCATCTCACATGGTCTCCAAGTAATGTAAACTGTTCCAAACAACTTGTAACTGTATCCAAAATTCGAAAACAACAGTAACAATAACATATGTACAATGTCCTTGTCCTCCAGTACTTTAATTGTTTTTTGGATAAACATTCACAACAAGGTTGTGAATGGTACATCCAGTGAATGAAGGCATCGCACCCCTGGAACGTGGTGATGTCACGTTTACACGCTGATTAGTGGTAATGACTTGATTGACACTTCCATTTCCAATGCTACGAATTTCTTGAGTTTGTTGCTCAACCTCGAAATTCTCCAAATCTCGCAAAATCGGGCTGAAGTCCAGGTCGAAACCCAGGTCGAAATCAGGCATGGGCAGATCTTCAGGAGGCTCAGGCTCTTGTGGAACAGCAGTAGCAGTGTGAGGCGGTCTTTGTCTTGGAAGTGTATTGATAGGGTGCAAATCCGACGACACTACAGATGAAGAAGGACCAGGATTGGACCTACTGGACTGTATTCCAATTTCAGACAAGGTATTCATATCCAGGGTGTTCAATGGTTGCTGCCCATGTGGCTGCTGTGCGTGTGAGCCTGCATTTCGTACAGGTGCATGACCCATCAGATTCTCACTCAGCGATCTACCCATGTCCATTTTCTCTTGGTCCGATACACGTTGATAGATCGAAAGAGAACTCACCGATTTGTGTCCAGTGACTGCTTGAATTTTCGATGCAGCATATTTCTTCCTTGAAAGGATTGTAGCCCCTGTCACACGCACTGAATGGTTGGTATACACTCGAGATAGTTGATATTTTTCACTCAGCTTTTTCATGAAAGCTTGCAGTGTGTCCAGGCCCACACGCTTCTTGTAGAACCAGATGAGATTACTGATCTGACATTTCTCTTTTGGCCTCTGCCACAGACTGGGACAGTCAGGATTCAAGTGTTGAATGTAAGTCTCAAATGATGAAACTGGGCAACGCGGATTACCTGGCAACTCTGGCATCAGTGCTGTGTAGCTCTCCCTGTCAAACTCATTATGGTTCTTGTTCAATTCGTCGACAGCTTTGCAGACATATCTTCTGCCAGTATTTGCATCGGTCCTAATGACAAATGTGGATTTTGTCATTTGATGCATGTTTTCGGCTCCACGCCGAAAAAAATAGTATCGAATGTCGAACTGAACTTTCTCTTGTAGAACAACTGGATCTTGCAGACATTCAAAATTATTGTACAACTTCTGGAGATCTATTTCAGCTATTTCAGGATGATGTGAAATTTCCCCTTTTCCAATGTCTTTCAGTTCTCGAAGTGCAGCTTTGAAAGATTCATTTGATGCAGAAAATTCCCTGTCTTTGATAATATCAAATCCCTTCTCATTCGGTGGAGATTTCAGATATCTGTTCAAGCTATGACGGAGATTTTCCAACGTTGAGGCTTTATAAAAAGCTTGCTTACCGTTGCCGCCGCCGGTATCCGCACGGATGCTACCCGCCGGAACGTCCCCGTCACTCTTCTGCTTCCGAGCCCCCAACCAGAATCCTTCGAGAGCTCCATTGAGTTTATCAGCGGAAAAACTTTCGAAGCAAACATCATCTGAATAATCGTTGCTTTCTTCCAAAAAAGCCCGAAAGGCCCTGGCCGCTTTCAAGTTCGCTCTAATCGTATTTTTCGGCGTTGAAGATGTTTTCTTCTCGGATATTTCATCCCTGGAGTGGTGTTCGAATCTCCGCGAATTTGCAGCCATTTTGCTGCTGTGAGCGATATCTAGCCTAGCTATCGCGATATCGATATCGATATCGATCGCGATATAGATAGCTTTCATTCACGTAGCGTACGTAATACGGGCTCATCTTCAGTGGTTGAAATCGCCACTGCGCATGTGCACAACGATGAAAAACACGATAATTTACATTAAAACAATAACAACAACAAGACGTAAACAGGTAATACGGGCTCATATTACCCGTTTGATCATTTTGACCAAGTAAATGAGGTAAATACGGGTTTGTCTCAAAGACAAATTGACCAATCAGATTACAGCAAAATGGCCCACTAAGAGATAAAATACGATATTAGGGAAAAGACGATTTTCAGAATACACCCCCAGAGCATTATAACACTGATTGCATATTGACAACAAATTAATGCATATCTCAGCCAATACTTAACATATTCAATTGATTTACGGTATATGGGCATTATTTTTAATACTCTTTCGGAAAATGAAGTTTAAATTTGAAAATTCTAAAAAAAGATGTTTATGACATCATAGCTTCTGTACTCTATATTTACGTCATTTGTGTATTTTTAAAGATGTGACGGAATATATATATTATAAGAAATGGGTACAAAGAAATGACCACTGAACATGACATATATTACTACTACTTATAATAATTAAAATGATAGCACTTTAGTAACCAACACTGATCTACCAGTGGGCCTTGCATATTAATGAGCATTAATTATATTATTACCTAGCTCTGTCCTATTTGTGTCGGGCGGCTGGCTTGAATGCAGTCGGTAATATCGTTATACTTGTCTTTAGTATCACCCTATCGGGGTTCGAAACCACATCCTCCCGTGCATGAGACGGACGCTCATCCATTGTTCCCGTGCCCATGCCCGGTAAGGGTAATTGAGAGAATTTCACGCGTGCAACATGTGACAGGGCGGTCAATGGTACGGCAAAGCATGCCGTAGTCATACATATCGTTGAACGTAACCATGGTAACGTGTTGATAGTGAATATATTGATCATGAGAACATTGCAAATGTGTCGTTTATGAAAGTTAGTGCGACATATTATTTTCAAAGGCACATCTGGTAACGACACCCTGGGTGGCACGACCCTCGACGTTCGGGACCACGATGGGGAATCCGACACGACTCGGACGTTGAGATTGCAGACGAATGAAATCACCAATGGAAAGAATTTCACGTGTGTAGCATCTGGCCTGGCGGTCAATGGCACGGCAGATCATACCGTGGTCATACAAATTGTTAAAGGTACGTTGTTGATAGTGATTAGGCCTATGTAATGATGATAATGTAATTGTATTATTTTATCATTTATTTCATATATATTTGTTATAGCCTATATTACATGCATGTTATATAAGGCTTGGCAGACAATGGTTCGGCGAACTATTCTCTGTTAATAAAATTTGGTGAAGGTAACAATTATAACGAATATGTAATGATTATTGTTAATTCATGTTAGATATATTGTACATGTATATATACTCCGCAAAAAAAGAAACTGGACACTTGTAAAAGTTAAACTATTTCATATTTATGTACGATAAAGTGTAGATTATCATACATCAAATTAAAGGGAATGTAGTCCTCTGCATGCAGGGTATATATTAAAGGTGTAATCGTTCATACATGAACTGCCATGGTCAATTAACAATAGCAAGGTCTATTTTCAAAAATAGCAAAAACAATGGAGGACCACACCATTCGACAGAAATTATCAGGATGATAGTGAGCGTTTCACTTTAAACAAGATGTGCGGGGCAAGTAAATTATGACATTATTTTACTTTATTGTTATGAACAACTCTGAAAATACAAATTTGTCAATAAAACAGGGCCAGGTTATGAGAGCATCATCATACTGGTCTGTATTAGAGGCATGAAGCTTGTCTGTTTCTGTGTGTTCCCTGCAATTTTAACCATAGTTATCTAGAGAAATGTCATGTTAAAGACTGCCCAACTGTTTGACCAATGGTGACATCAGGTTTTGAAGATCTTTGGACTACGGATAGCATTCTTGAGAAGAATTTATACCATTTTCCATGCTGAATTAAGGGCACAAACTGTGGTTTCGACTAATAAACCTTTACCATGGAATTCCCCATTTTGTTACTTTTGAATGAAAATAAAACCTATAACGTTCACAATTTGTCTTCATTTATACTTTTTATTGAGATGAAGATAAAAAAAAGGTCACATTTGTATTGAACAATTATGCCATGTCATGAATATAGCGTTTTAGATTATGCTTATCAACATTTACATGGTTGAGAGGATGTTCCATTTTTGCTATTTCTGAAAACAGACCTTGCTGTGGTTAGTTGACCGTGACAAGTCATGCATGAATAATCTCATCTGGATTGTATGCCAATATTGAAGAGGGCCATTTTATCTTTAATTTGATATACAATATCATATATTTTATCGTAAATGAATATGAAATATTTGGTTTGATACAAGTGTCCAGTTTCTTTTTTTGCGGAGTATATATCTTTCAGTCAATTCGGTCCATATGCGCTGAACGCAAATTAAATCGGAATATCATGTCCCCCCCCCCCCCCCCCCCCCCATTTGAAAGTGGAGGAGATTGTCCACCTCCCTTTGTCATTAAGTATGTTTGGTTCCATACTTATAAACTTTATATGACGTGAAATTTCTGTATCAGGTGTGCACCAAATAGCACAATGTCACGCCCAAAAATACAAAAGCTCTCTACTATGGGAAGGGTACACCCCCTTCCACACCGTCCTCCCACTCGGTCGCTTCGCTTCCTCGCAATGTCTCCCTCCACTTTTAAGAAGTTGTTGACGCCCTTGCTTAGTTTCATCGCAGCCCAATGCCCTAGGGCCTAGACTTTATCGATGGCTCTATGGTATACATTATCACGTGGATCCATCTCGTGCAAGGCTCAATCTTTACCTCGATCGCTATGCCCTTTAAAACTACATTACGAGTAGGTTCACTATTTTATACAAGTCTGACACCCATGATAGGAGTTGCAAATGTCTGAAATATAAAAGCTGACGGGCCGGGGCTCCTCCCCCTGGACCCCCATTATTGTCCCCAAATGTGGGTGCCCCCAAAGTCAGGTCTTCGAGCCATCAATACACTTTCAATGATGGCATAATTAAACTTCCGGGCATGCCAATGTGGGGCTTTTTTTTTCTCTCAGTGGTCACTTGGTTTTTTTTATTTCAAATTTCGCCCCCCGAATCGCACAAACGGATCGACGCCCCTGACAAACCGTGCCAATTTTCTCCGAGTATATACTTGCGATTGGGGGGGGGGGGGATTTGAAAATATATTCGAGAGTGACCACTGAGAGAGCTAAAAACCCCACATTTGGCATGCCCGACAATTGTATAATGCGCTCATTAAAAGTGTCTTGATGGCTCAAAAACCTGACTTTGGGGGCACCCACATTTGGAGAAAATAATGGGGGTCCAGGGGCGGAGCTCCGGCAAGCTTTTAGATTTCAGACATTTGCAACTCTTATCATGCGTGTTCAAATCATATAACATAGTGAACCTACTCGTAATGTTTTCTAAAGGGCATAGCGAAGACGAGATTGAGCCTTGCATGAGATGGATCCACGTGATCCAGTATACTATAGACCCATCCAAGGCGTCAACAACTCCTGTCGAGAGGAGGGATTGCGAGGAAGCGAAGCGACCGAGCGGGGGAGAGTGGAGCTTTTGTATTTTTGGGCGTGAAAATGTGCGATTTGGTGCACACCTAAGACATAAATTTCACGTTGTATCATGGATAGTAGTAGTACTCTCCATTTTTCTTCCTCATTTTCGGAATTATTGGGATGGGGAGGCAAAATGATATGTTCGCCCCCCCTCCCAATATTTTCATTGGTGGGGCGACCGCCCCCTTGCCCCCAGGATCGACGCCCCTGTAAGGTGGCGTAGACATGGTAGAACAGTTTTAAGTAATGAATCGCAGCTTACCTATATGTGTATGCATCCGATTAAGGCATTCCCTAAAATTTAAATTTTACTGTAGGCCCACACAGGATTTATTTCATGGCCGTGTTAGAAATGGCCACAAGCACCATCAAATGATTAATGCAAATAGAGCAGAAAAGGGAAGTCAAACAAGAATATTATCATGTAATGTATATATTTCTACTTACAGGTCTCTCCTCCGGGGCTAAAGTGGCTCTGTGGATCATCTTCTTGGTACTCGTGTCGATCATATGCTGCCTTCTGGTCCTCGTCTACCTGTATCGATACCGCAGATCGGTACTAACAAATCACCTGCCGCCTCAAGGTTTGTGTACAATCGCCTAGCATTTTAACTATACCGTGTTCGTTCCGCCCCCTACAGAAAAGCGTTTTACTATGTTTAAAACTTAATTTGCCCCATGCATTTCAGGCTATTTTGTTAATTATCTCATTTCTAAGCATTATTAGAGATGTCAATTACCAATTTATTTGAAATTTATCTCTCATTGGTGGTCGATCACCTATGAAACACGCTTGGTCCAGTTATCGTCCACTTATGACCCAAGAAGGTACTTATTCATGTCCAGGCTTTTCTAAACTCGCCAGATCCTCTCTTCAAGTTGGGTTGTTGTTTTGCAATATGCAGTTTCAAATAATTTGTCTTTCATAATATACCATAGTTGAATTGGCAGAAAGGGGCGGAACGAACTTTTTGAACACGGTATAGTAGCATCGCTGTATGGTAGAGGGCATAAATGCGAACCTTGGACATGCTGGATGACCAAAATTAGAATCTGCCTTCGTGGGGACTCCATAGGGAACAAGAAAACCAGGCATGGAAGGGTGTGGAAGAATACGTCAATTTTCGAGAAGTAATAGTGGAATTTCCTTCCGATTCAAGATATATTGAAGTTCTGGTTAAGAGTGTGCTACTATTTAGGCTACAAACAAGTTAAAGTTAAATATAATTCAGATGGCCATATTAGTTGAATGATACATTTGAGTCGTAATATAGAAATTCTACTGCCCTTGATAAATATATCACGGATGTCACGGGCCGGAGGAGCCCGGGTGGTCAATCCGACTCGTGAATAGTACACGTCACACACAGACGCATACATCATCAAAACAAAACTAACAAAACCAACCAATAATCAAACAATCAAACAAAACGATCAAATGGTAAACAAACACACAAGCTAAGACTACTTCAGACCAGTACGCAAAATGACTATAGGTAAGGCAGAGTATAATTATATAAGGTGAGCTGGTGCTATAATTATAATTAAACAAATACAAATCAGATAATTATTTAAGGGCTCACAATTGGCACCATAAATATAATCGTTAACCGAATTCGATTAACAAATAACAACCATCAAACAGAGTAAACAATTATAATCGATTAATTAAGGAAAGTGGAATTTTGCAAAGAAAAAAACCCCCGAAAAATAACAAAATGTGAATCCTAACCATCTGGCCAGACAGTGAAATAATACCCGCGAGAAATAAATCAATAAAACCTGAGATCTCGAGTCCACGTTATCGTGATCGTTGCCAGAAGACTAGCTCGTCATCGTTGTCGATGTACGTTCCGTAGTATTGCTTGTGCGCGTCCCACAGTGCATCGGCGATGTAAACGGGTGTAGCACCTCCGGGAACAACGCGGTTGCAGATGGCGATCGAGTGGACAGCGATCCGACATCGGACGGTCTACCTCGTCGACGACGCCTTCGTCAGGAAGAGCTGCATGGCCTTGGTTGCGGCCTGGCCCTGAGACCCTATGGAAAGTTTCAATTATGCACGATATTCACTATAAATATGTTGCCAGAGCCTTTAAAGTAAGCAAGTGAACAAAATATTTGTACATTTGTATGTCCATCCAAATCAACAAAAGTAAGCACTAAATATAAACTCTTGTATTCACATCGTCCTCATTCATAATTGAATATTCAATCCAATCAAAATCGCTAATAATGCGTACATAGTATATCTAACATCAATTTATATTTCATACAATATTTCTAAGCAAACTTATATTGGCAATTAAGAATAGCATTTCTCAAAATATCTTAAACTATAACTAAACTACAAAAGTAGATAACAAATTTCAAGACTTACCACAAACTGTGGGAAATTATATCTAACTGAACAGAACTGTCTGTAACACGTCCGTTTCTGCTGCCAGACAAAATCAAACTGATTCCACAATCTAGCCCGCGAAAACTTGTTGTTGTTGTTATTAATTTTAATTGGCGTTGCATTCAAAAGAATATATTACGCCAAACATTGCTTTATTTTTTTTAAGAAAAAAAGAAAAAAAAAAAAAGAAAAAAAAAAAGAAAATTCTGTCCAATACACTGGTCCACTCAACCTACAAACCGCTTTCTAAAGGTATAATCCTGCCAACCCGGCTATGTATGTTTTAATAGCAGGCTTCTCGGCACAAGGCCTAGGCCACTCATATACACAGAATGCAGGCGGGGGGTGTATGGTACCAGAAACATTACTCCGAAAATTAAAACAATAATATATTTATAAACAATATTTTTCACATAATGTAAGCACTTTCATTTGGAGCTTAATCTAAAATTAGTTTAACCCGTCACCAGTTAGTGTGCAAAAAAAAAAAAAAAACATACACAATTATATTCATAACTTCTACAACACTTTGAATGTATTTGTTCTCTTTATAAACCTCATAACAATACTTATATTATATGGTTGTAATAGTATGTGTATACTTAGAGCATTTTGTTTTAATTCTTTTTTCATCATCTGCCTCTCCTTTTCATACATACGACAATATAATAAAAAATGCTCCACCGTTTCACTGACCAAACATGTAGCACACAACCCTGTCGGGTGTTTACCGATTTTATGCATAAAGTCATTTAATCTTACTACTCCAAGTCTCAATCTACAACAAATTATTTCCTCACGCCTTGTATTACAACGCAGTGATGTGACAGGAAGTACATTTTTCTTTACATTATACAAAAACGTATACCTAAAATACACATTAATAATACAGCTATTGAGATATTACCCTAACAGTAACGGGCGTTGTTAAACATGGTTAATTCATGAAGTTCAAATTGAATATGAAAGACATATTACGTAATCAGTAAGTGACAGTATTCATAGTATAATCACGTAATAATGAATATTCATGTTAAGCATTACGACATAGCATATCTAATGAGACACGTGATTCTATAAACCAATCATAAATTACCGAGTGTATCCACGTGAGCGTAATTAACCAATAGAAAACATGAATAATACCACAAAATACTGTAAATGCATCTGGCGCCATCTGCGTCAGGATAAGATACAACTCTACTCGTGACAACGGAATAACTAGAATAAAATTTATGACTAGAAATTAGAAAAGTTATATAATGCATCATTTAATTGTTGTGATAAGATGTCAGGGGTGTCGATCCTAGGGGGGGGGGGGGGGGGGTTGAGGGTAGTAGGGCGGTCACCCCCCCCCCCCAATGAAAATATTGGGGGCGAACATATCATTTCGCCGCCCCCCCCCCCCCCCCCCCCCCCCCACCACAATAATTCCGAAAATAAGGAAGAAAAAAATGGAGTGATATAATGCCAAACAGGGGAAAGACACATTTATCAATAGTTAATCTTCAAAGTAGCCGGTTTTTATTTTGAAAAGGAGTGTGAATCTCTTTTTTGCGGCGCGCTTCGCCCCCCAATCGCAAAAACGGATCGACACCCCTGTAAGATGAATCATCGTCATCATCATGTCTATTACATTTATAATAATGGTTAGAATTATGTGACAATTGTATTCTTATTAATGAGTGTACTTTTGTGTTAATTATTCTTTCATAAGAAGTAGAAGTGGTAAAGATGTATTTTATGTAGTGAAATGACACATTAACTCCATACAAAACTATGAATATTAGTAAGTAAAACATATGTTTGTATTCTGTTGATAACATTAATTTCTCAAATATCCAGTTGTTAGCTGCTGTACGTGCTTGGAGTTAGAACCTGAGCCTGAAAGAAACCCACAAGCAAATCAAACACCGAATGAAGCTTTATCAGGTATGGTTCGACATATTATATATAGTTACCCCCATTTGCTATAGCCTGAAACCTGATATACCGGGTTCCCACGAGACCAGTGTGTGTTTGCGTGAGATCGTACATTTTATGAATTTAGGAAACTGCACACTAGCACGCTAGAATTCCTTGGTTACTGTAACTAATTATACTACAATAACGGTTTATTCACCCAAGGTGACACGAAAATGCAAGGCCAGTGAGACAGGCCCCGTATACTCGAACTATCTTTTGGCGGGCCGGGTGAGGCTCGATCAGCCAACTTCAAAACGGGGGTCTAAGGAGCGAGAGCCAACTTCAAAAGGATCTGCCCCGCTTTTTGTTGGTGTAAAAATGGGACCCTAAGGAGTGGTGTTTGATGAAATTGATACCCTTTTGAGCGGCCGGCCCGTGGGGAGGGGGGGGGGGGGGGGGGTGGGGGGGGGGGGGGGGGCGGGGAGGTGCAGCCCCGGAAAAACATCGATGTATACATTTGCAAACCTAATTTCGAAAATCCTGCAATCTGATTGGATAGAACTTGATGCATACACATCAATTTGCTCGCTAAAAGCAAGCACCTATGTTCATAATCATGGCCTATTAGTTCTATATATTGCCTGTAGCCAGGGAGTTGGTCCACTTTTTATCGGTTTCGGCCATCTTAACCAGTGGTCTCCGACAACGATCGGTCTTGTTCACACCCCTCCGCCCTATACACAACTTAGCCAGTCATATATCGGTCTCGGCATCGATTGGGGGTGGGGGGGCGAAGACACCCTCCAGCACGATAACCCCCCCCCCCCCCCCCCCCGCTAGCACGATTCAACCAGTGGTCTCGGTCTCGGTCAAGTTCGGTCTCGGTACCGTTTTAGTAAATTACGCACCCCCTTCACAAATTCTGGCTACGGGCCTGAATATGCCATTCGTAGCAGCAAACATTGAATTGAAAATAATGAAATCTATTTAAAAATTGTGATCACAATACAAACATTTACCTCAAAAATGTTCGGCTTTCATCTACAGCCTTCGTCAGCGATGTGACCCGACTTGACCTTTCGTGACGTAACGATTGATCATCGGGTCGTAGACATTCGGTAGCTTGTATCTTCACCCCCCCCCCCCCCCCCCCCATCTCGGTTCAGTGAAGGTTGAAAGGCCTCCCCCCCCCCCCCCCCCCCAATCGATGCCGAGACCGATATATGACTGATATAAGTTGTGTATAGGGCGGAGGGGTGTGAACAAGACCGATCGTTGTCCAAGACCACTGGTTAAGATGGCCAAAACCGATACAAATTTAATTATATTTCCCCAGTGGCGAAGTGTTGGGGTGGGTGGATAGTGGCATGCGAATGTTTTTTTTTTTTTTTTTTGTTTTGTTTGTGTTGTTGTTGTTTTTGTGGGGGTGGGTTGGGGGTGGGGCACGCCTATATAATTTATTACGTAACGTATAGTTTCTGTTCAACTATTGGGATGCTAGGGCCCCCCGTGCCCCCGTAGCTACGCCACTATACAGACGCCCCTGCTAGAAGTTAGTTTAGAGGCCGTTGTGATAATGGTCTTTTGTATGGTTATGCCGAAGTTGGAAACCACAATCTCCCTTGCATGACAGGGACTGTCTCTGAGCCATACAACCATTGACAATTCTACTCGATGCATCAAATCATATTTTGCCCACTTTCCACTTAATCTGGAAGCCTTTACTTTTAGATAATAATTCACATGTTACCGAGAATATGAAACAGATCATAATTCCTTTCTATGACCATTTCCATTATTAATAATACAACATTAAACTTACAAAATAATAACACAAATTGAAATAGTTTTACTACTAATAGAATATTACAGGTCAGAGTGAAACATTGAAGTACATCAAATCACACACAAAATGTCATTGACATACAATAATTAAATAATTATTTAAGCGCTTAGAGGCTCTTTGCAATTTGCGCTATATAAATGTCTAATATTATTATTATTATTATTTTAATAAAATGAAGACGCATTTGTTTTTAAAAAAAGACTGAAAAGACAGAAGGACATAATAGGAGGAAAAAAATGTGGAGATCACACACAGAAACAACTTTTCTAGATGCGTTTTCATATTTTCATATTCCTTTCGGATTTTCATAGCAAATACGGATTTTCCGTAACGGGTGGCAGCTCGACATTTTGTATGACATTTTCATTACACTTTCTTTCAGATCCCTTGATAGCCGAGCTACAAGAAAAACGGACAGACATCAACAACTACATTCCAGGCAGCAAGTCGCAAATTAAATTTCCTCGAAATCAAATCTTCAACATTGGTCTCTATGGGATCATGCATGCTGGAAAATCAGCTTTTGTCAATTCGCTCTCCTTTGTTGTCACAGGTATATAATGTTTCTAATCACGATAATTATATTACTACTATACTCCCTATTCACGTTAATCACACACAACTATGTTTAGGCTGAGAACAAACTTGGATACGTGTGAATAATGTTTGTGTCAAGCAAATACGAACTGTGTTATGCTCTAAATACTAGCACATCACTAAACAGATAATTTGAGCTATAACTCTTTCCAGGCCTGGTGCCCCCTCCCCTCATAGCATTGAACAACGAGCAATGCGCGCGCTACTGTTATATTAGTAAGCAAATAATTACCGTTGGTGAAGGTGATGGGACAAATTATCACTTCCGAGGCTTCCGAGTCGAAGTGATAGTTTCCCAGCTAGCCACCTGACGTTGGGCCGATGTCGGAATTTGGTTGCCGGATGTCGGCATATCGCCGTTGGCTCGAGGTTAAAATGTCCGCCAGCCCAACATCGTCACGACGTCATTTTTGTGATATATTGGCATAACGTCATTTTCCGACAATGGCCCAACATCATGTCATGAGATGATGTTGGGCCATTGTCGGAAAATGACGTTATGCCAATATATCACAAAAATGACGTCGTGACGATGTTGGGCTGGCGGACATTTTAACCTCGAGCCAACGGCGATATGCCGACATCCGGCAACCAAATTCCGACATCGGCCCAACGTCAGGTGGCTAGCTGGGTTGCCATCGCCTGAAACCAAAAGGTGATTATTTGCGTTATATTCCACATCAACTATTTTGATCACAAACGACCTATAACTAACACAAAGGGCTAAAAAGTTTGGAATATTGAGCAATTGATCGAGTCTTTTATTTTAATTTCGTCAATCCTGCACATGAACAATATTTATGATTAAAAGTCAAAGACACTTATATAACATTGTCTATTAAGCGTAGCCGCGCGCGAGCGTTGCTCAGCGCGCTACCTTTCTGCGCAATAACGCGCGCACGCTTATACTTGCGCGCGAACAATCGATTACTAAAAAGTGCAACCCACTTTTAGTGACTATCTAGTGAGTGCAACGCACTTTCACCCAAATTATCTACACAGTGTAACGAACTTTTCTTCTCCCATCAATGATGGGCGAAACTATATTTCATCATGTGATTAACTTTTGACCAATCGTAGAGCAAGATTCTTAGTATGTTGAATATAATGTGCATTATTGTGTGCCGAGAGAACGGGCATGGTTGTTTGATAATATGACGGGCAGTAAGTGCGATTCATCAGTCTCTGACTTGGTAAAAACTGACCTAAATGGGAACCTGACATGGTGTCACTCGATCAGAGCGCCCTAAAACAAAAACTACACGACCAAAATTACTGTTCTTGGTATCGTTTTTCATTGAAAACGATACCCTATCCGGTGAACATTGTGTTACTATATTTTGGGTAGTGCCCCGTTCCGTTATTTTTTTGCCCACCCTGTATAGCAACTATGTATCGTAACGCATGATTAATTTTGTACTCAGGAAAGTACAATCCTAACGTGCAAGAAGCAGAACAGGCTGAAGGAGGAAGCAAAACATTGTATCGAGAGAATGTACCGCTAACCAGACATCTACACATTCTCGATACGAGGGGGATTAAAGAGTTCGACGATTCATCTGCCAAGCGTATTTTGGACGAGATTCGTAAGTAATATATTCAAGACTTTATTTTGGTGTTAAAAAAGTCTTCATGTGACCGGCTCTGGCAACATGGAGCTCTTCCCGCAGTAAACAAACATGTGGTCAGATATTGATACAAATAAAACTTAAAAAACATAATTTGCTTTTATTTGAAACAAAAATTATGAACAAGGGACAATTTAGTAGAGTAATGGTAACGTAGGTATTACAGACTTTATTTGGGTGTAAACAAGTCTTAATGTGATCGGCTCTGGCAACCTCAGGCTCTTCCCGCCATAACCAAAAATGTAGTGAGATATTGATACAAATACAAATTAAAAAACATGATTTGCTTTTATTTAAAACAAATATAATGAACAAGTGACAATTGTTTAGTAGAGTAATGGTAACGTAGGTATTACAGACTTTATTTGGGTGTAAACAAGTCTTAATGTGATCGGCTCTGGCAACCTCAGGCTCTTCCCGCCATAACCAAAAATGTAGTGAGATATTGATACAAATACAAATTAAAAAACATGATTTGCTTTTATTTAAAACAAATATAATGAACAAGTGACAATTGTTTAGTAGAGTAATGGTAACGTAAGTGTTGCTATCGCGTGAAAATGTATTAATATTATATTACTATAATGATACAGCATCTAAGACTTCAAAATCTCGGTGGATTTATGTGACATACAGTATATGACCTGCGAAAGACTTTCTGGACGAAATTGAAGTTATCAATTAATGAAATTGAATGACGATTGTTTGAAAATGGATGGGAAAACCTATAATATTGAGTATTGAGTAGTTTACTAATATTGCTATTACTAACACTACAATAAACATATCCTTGTTATTATCAGTAGCACTATTACTTTTGTACAACATAATTTGTGATAATCAATAATTATGTATCAATGTGTAAGTGTTAATATAAACTACCGTGCTTTCTTAATAATCACATATCATTTTTATATTTGTATAAATTTGATAGGTGGAAGACTCGGAAAAGACACAAAGAAGAAGGTTTCAGGTGGAAAGGAAATACATTGCCCAGTTGTCGTCTTCAAATCAAGGTTAGTTTGCTGGAGAGAAAATAACTTAGTGTTTTGCTGCCAGAATATGGCTGTCGCCAGATATCATCCAGCTAATATTAACTACATTGGGTGATTCATGGCAGTGATATTTGAATATATATAAATGTCATCAACAGACGGTTAATCAGCAATACCGATCAGCAACACCCCATCCTTTAAAAAGAATCTCAAATCCTGTTAAAGAAATTCAAATGTGATAAATGCACTGAGTATTTTTCATTGAATACATTCTTCTTGAACAGTTTGTTCAGCTTTCTTACATGTAATAATAGACACAATGCATCATTAACATGACCTACCACCCGTAATAATTTACATCTGTGTTTCATTACCCATGTATACATACATACCTTACTAACGAAATTTTCAATATAAGTATAAATAGCAATTCAATAAAACATTATTTTTATCCTAACTCTCTACAGTGATCCTGCCTGTCTTACTGAAGGTTTAGATTTCGTAAAGAAGCTGTCCAATGATGTTTACAGGAAATTCGGTGAGATTGAATTAGGCAAAGGCATTAATAGTTATAATGTCAATATGAGTTGCAATTGTTTCAATTAACTTTTAATTCAGCGGACGAGATAAAAGCGGTTATGTCTACCTTATTGTATCTTTTCCTCTATAATAGGTAGTATATCTCTGCCAAAACACTTGTAAGTAAACAAACAAAAAGGGCCATACATTCGTGCAAAGGGGTCCCGACTTAAAAGTCAAAATAATGCTTACAGTTTATTTGTATTTTTTTAATTTTTACTCCTGTTTCGTCGTGTTGGTGGTACTGTTGCCACCACAACCCCACCACAATGACCCTCGAACGCGAGGTTGTTTTTTTCATTTTGATCAATAGGTCGACAAGTTCTCATCGTCATTACACACAAGGACGAGCTGGACAAGGAAACGGAGGAGGACCAGCAAAAAGGAATAAGCGATGATCTTACAGATGCAACATATCAACGACGTCATCACGACGAGCCGAGCAGTAGCAACGAGGGTAACCATAACAATCAGGGTAACGTGTATACTATTATTAATGTGAATGTTGAAGAGCAGGACGCAACGAAAGAACTGGCCATTGGAAATGCTACGACGAAAGAAGGTGGGGAGGAGAGAAGGGTAGACAAAGAAAAGCCAAACCGAGGGAAATCATTAATAAAACGCGCCAAAGGCAAAATTCATGGCTCGAGAAAGAAAGATGTGGAGGAATGTATTGACTTAGACATGTTAGATGAAACGAAGATTTTGAATGTGAATGAGAGCGGGGATGAGGGTAAGGTATATAATGCAATCGATGCTCATGATCATGGAACCAATGAGGAGGTTGCCTTAGAACATACCATGGAAAGTGTAACCTCTAACGAAGGTACTGAGAACAGTGGTGGGAATGTAAAGCCAATACAAAGGAATAAAACATTCAAACAAATGAAAGATAAAGCTCGTCATTACATAACAAAAAAGAAAGATGTCGGGAAAAGCACTGACATTGAAGAGAATGAGATGGTGCGTGTGGGTGAGAGGGAGGTTGAGGAACATGACTATGAAGACATGTGGGCGAACAGGACGGGGAATGTAACGGAAAATACTGATGACGCACAGGAGGATGTGAGGAATGTGGATACTCGAATGGGATATAAAATAGAACAAGGTGCAAGTTCAGATGCTGGTGATAATGCTCCGAATCAATCTCAAGCTGAAAGCAACGTGAGCCAACAGACACACGTCGAAAAGGATGTCCCTGATTCGAAGCTCGAGAGGGGAACGGAAAATTATGACGAAGTAATACAGTCTGAGTGTGGAAATGACACAACAGGAGTTGGAAACACGCTAAGTAAATGGAAGAAAATTATTGTCGATCATACAAACATTCCAGAACAAAACATCTGGGCGTTCGAGAACTACACCAATGACAAACATGATGAGGATCGTCAGAGGAGCATTGAGTTTCTAGACTTCTTGTCAGTATGTCTGGATACTGCAGAGAGGAATGCTCAGTTCAGGGAGGAATACAAACGTGAAAAGAAGAGCAAGACAAGTTACAAAGTCAAGCATCCCAGCACATGGCTTTCATCTTGAACCAATTTCGTTCTTGTGGAAATCACACTGATTTTTACGAGCAACCAATAAGCGAATAATTCTTCAAATCCTTGATTCCTTATAGGGCTTCACCCCTTGACACACCAGGTTTGCATTATAATTTTGTAAAAAGTAGTAAAGTAATTGGCAACACTAGTATTTCTAAACTGATTGCCATTAAATTTAAATACAACAACAAAAACAACAACAACACAATTTGCATTGAATGCGGTGCGAATCTTTGTTATCACCGGCACAGCGGTAAGGGTGCTTTATGGCCACTTAATTGTCACATTTATTAAATGGAATCTGCCAGTATGTCGGATTACAATGCGAGGGATAGGGCCAAAGCATCAAGACTGCGAACTCTTGCTGCAGCTGTATTGCCCGCCTGAAAAAATATTGCTCCGTTGATCGAAGGTCGTATTTTCCTAGGATAGTGGCAGATAACTTTGAAAGTATCTATACTGGAGAAGAAAAAAAAATGGACTGACATACTTAATGAAGATTGGACATCAGGACTAGAAGCAAAGACAACATTGCCATCCCATTGCAAGTGGGAAATCTCAAATAGCATTCAAGGGCTTGATTTTCCTGTTGTACACAGTAAACAAAAATTAAACAACTTTTTAAACAACCAAAAACGCTGTTAAAGCCGGTCCCTCTAACAACGTTGTTTAAAATTTTGAACAACCAAGATCTGGTTGTTCAAAATTTTAAACAACGTTGTTAGAGGGACCGGCTTAAAAATCCAAAAATGCTGTTTAAGCCGGTCCCTCTAACAACATTGTTTAGAATTTTGAACAACCAACATCTTGGTTGTTCAAAATTGTAAACAACGTTGTTAGAGGGACCGGCTTAAACAGCGTTTTTGGTTGTTTAAAAAGTTGTTTAATTTTTTTTTACTGTGTAGAAGGAAATATAATCCTTAGCGTATTGATATTTGGTATGGTAATGTAGGTAAACAACATGCATCAGAGGTGCAGCTGCAGTGAAACAGGGCTACTGAGCTGACATAATATGTAAGACCAGGGCCCCGTTGCAGAAAGAGATACAATCGAGTGTAAGTTGCAATTAATCGTAAGTCAGATCACGTGTTCTAGATGCGCAAATCTGATTGGTTGAAACGTGTAATTTTTTTGACTTAGCCTACGATCAATCGTAACTTACAATCGATTGAAGCAACGGGGTCCTGATATCAGGCCGTGAAGCAAAGACCACTTGGCGGCCACTCCACGAGAGACAGAATGTTCCAATACCAAGAATACCGATCGAGGCTAGATATGGGGGGTGATAATGCTCGGTATTGATATAGCTGCATGACATTTTGAGGATGGCTTACACTTGTAAGGGATCACCAGACATCAATCCTGGAATAAGAAACAATATGGCCACCAAAAGAACGGATATTACTCCAATACCGATCGAGGGCTAGTTTGTTCTCGGACAAATGTAATAAATTGGGAGAAAAAATAATTAATGTTGATATTATACTTGAGAGAGTTGATCGCTTGTATCCGAGGCGCAGTTTCAGTGTGAGGTTGCTTGATATACGAGTGAGGTACACGAAGGACCAGACACCAGGCCTACAATAATTTCTGGTACCTGACCAGTGTAGATTGTCCTGGGATGAGTTGAAATTGTCAGACGGTAATAAGAGTATCTATATATAAATTGAGAAATTGAGAGAGTTTAGCTTCTACTGCATATTGAGGAGGCTAGTTGGAATTAGTGGGGTGAACAGAGACAGCAACTTTGTATATATATAAGTATGATTCATTACCGTATGGTAATATACTGTTCTTCAGTAGTTCTACCATTTCTAAAAATTGTCAGACAAGACTATACGGTATTGTTATTATTATTTTGATAACAATTATGTGATATCATAGTCATGATATTCATTGCTTTTGAGGGATTATTCTTCATTTCAGAATATAATATGATGATATAATCATTCATTGTAGTCGTGATGTAGTAAAGATGCACATTGATTGTATTTGTAAATTACATATCAAAAATGAAACTATATTCAGTTATTTGCCCAATATCGACCTAGGTCATGAATATAACCGTAACGCCATTCTTAAAAATGTAAATATACTTTCATTTGTTGTTGTAAATTTCCGTAATCGTACATTTGTTACATGTAGATGTCTAACTCTTCCATTTCTTCCATTGATGCTTATTATTTGGACTTGATTGCTGTAAAGTGGGTTAATGGATACCAAAACAGCATTTATCATTTTTATGTGCACTGTTTACTGAACGCATTGGTGACGGGAATGTACTGTATTATATAAATATTTGAGATGTAAGATGCTGTAATTCAATTCAATCCAAATCAATTTAGTTTAATTTATTTAGCAAATACGGAAAGAAATCAACCAATGCAGGGTGTTTATAAAAAAGCGGAACCCAACTTCCATCCGCAATAATTTGTTTAATAAACATAATTATATTTATTGCAATATGTCATACCAAAGGTACATTCATACTCTTTCGTTTGATACCAAATATGTTGTGGTAACGTCATGCATGATTGAATAAAACTTACTTTGAAAGGGTTATGTAAAAAGTACTTTGCGCACAAGAGTAGAAAGTAATTGCTAAATGCAGTGTAAATAATGAAACAGTAATAGACAAAGTCAAGTGACATTTCATGATGTTTCTTGATTCATAGTTTGACATTTATTCAACTTTGAGAAGAGTTGAGGGTCCATAATCATCCCCAACATCCTTCCATATGCCCCAATGTCTGTCTGCACAGGTTTGTGCTCGTGTTCAGTGGTCAGTTGCATGGTCAGGCAAGGAACCGATTTAAAAGTATCTCCATGTTAGCTTAAGAACGATCGGAACAAAAGGATTACAAGACAAAAAAACACAAGGAGAGGTTTCAATGAATTACCATTGATCAGACCGGGTTGATGAATAGATCTAAATCTTGTGCGCAGGGCAATTTTAACATTGCTCATTTAAAATGCTTGCAATTCGATAACTACATTATTGCATACACTACATGTAATGAAGAACATTTAATTTAATTTATCTCCACCGTCGATCTATAGTTGGGAAATAATAGATTGGGAGAGAAAAGATGGTTTTGGTTCTCCAAAACTGTTTCATTGTTATACATGTGATATTTGAGATTATAATTGTGATATGATTTGTATTTCTTACATACGTGTGCAGTGTAAATACTATCGAATTTGAATTCATTATTTAGTTAGATTTGTGTATAATCAACTGAATAAACGAATTTCTACAAATGTTGTGTAAAATAATTGTTGTATTACGATGATCATTTGTAAATATATGAGCTGCATGAATGAATAGTTGCGATTTCAATGATACAGTTTGCTCAATTGTGTAATCTTGTATTTGCAGTGAAACATGTACGCATTTGTTATTGCGTTGTTCTTACATTGTAATCCAAGTATGAACATAATCATACAACTCATTAAAAAGAATTTAATTTATAAGTTCGTAATTTTTATTTTAACGAATCATTTATACTCTGAGCAAACTGATTCGCTGCGTGCTATCTAACATTTGCCCATTTGCCAAGTGAAAGAACATTTCTTATTTAAACCAGTCAGATTCATTCATGACGACTGATATATATACATGTAAATCCTCCATGTCTTTTTTCAAATGAGTATGATTTAAAGTTACGCTCTAATTATCGTCATTCATTATGATATATGTACATTGCTGCGTGATTTGTATTTGATGTTTATAAATAATAATCGAAGATTGTCCTACCACACAAGAATCTTTATTGAATTGCACTCCTCGATTCAAATATAAAGCACACAACATTCTACTAAGGAATTGCCAAATATTACAGTGGTGATTGAGGTGTCACTAGTGTGTAATCTGAAAAAAGTTCACCCGCTTATAATCGAGATTATTGAATATTGTATATCCGTGTACATTGGAATTATCATAATTATCAAGGCGATATAGTATATGTCGCCCTATGTACCCTGTTTAGTGATAAAATATTATAACAGCAAAGCATAACTTTGATATCGCACTTTTTACTTACTGTTATACTGTATTTATTTGCGAACATAATTTTGAAGTATTAATAGGATCAACAACTTTCAAAGTAAGGATTGGGAAGCAATTACTTTCCAAATAATTCCAGACATAATTCTGCAAGCGTATCGGATTATGTTAGTACTAATCTGGAAGGCCTTGCTCAAAATATAATACAAGTATTTTGTAAAAACTTGTATCATTGCTGTCCATTGTTTCTATCATTTTTAGGAAGTTACATTGTTATTATTACATTTGTTTGTGGTTCAATGTGTGTACGTTTTATTTGTATTTTTTAAATGCTTTGCTACGTTATATTATCTAGGGCAGTTCGTAATACAAGCTCCGCTTTTAAAATGGTCCAAACCATAATGTACACCTTATCCTTCACTCATACAATAAAAATGTAATATAATTTATGGTTTAATGAACAAAATGAAACTAAATTAATACTAATGTATATACAATTATTTTTTATAATTACTTTCAATTGTATTATTTGTACTACTACTGATTTATTAAAAATGGGCTTCAGAATGCTGTTTGTGATTTATAACATATTGTATTGATACATTTCAATGTTTGTTATACATATTGCAGGTTTACACCATACTTGCTTGACTTTGCCTGCATACTTTTTATGCTTGATTAATTAACTTTTTTACAAATTGTTCATTTCCGATTTGGCAGGTTGTGACAATAAACAAATAAAATGTGAATTTTGCCTGATGTGTATGTAACACGAACGAACATACACACACACACACACACATTCCATTACATGCCCAGTGATATCAACACACCAAGTCATACAAAGTAATATAATATGTTCAAACAGGGCAAGTACAAAGTGGACACAGCAAAAGCAGATGATGGGGGTGTTTCACAAAGATCCTAAGTTAAACTTATCTAAGTTGGACTTAAAAAGTATGGGAAGCCATTTGTAGTCTTGGAATAAAATATATTCATAAGCAAACATGCAAGTATATTAGACTTTTCATAAATTTTACATGAAATAACATGAAATCTCTTTGATAATAGAAAAATATTAATGATTTGAACAACATAAAGGACTTTTACACACAAAAAATCAATGAAACTAACAGTTTTCCATAGTATTTAAGTCCAACTTACTCTAAGTGCAACTTAGGATCTTTGTGAAACACCTCCATGGTCAAATGGGCACCAGCCATTTGGTTTTCCAGATTCACTCAATTTCCAAGACCAATCCTGGTTTATACCTGTTTTTTTTAAATGGTTTTCTAAACTTATGTTCACCACTTCAAGTTTACTGAATGCATGCCCCACATATACCAGGCTGAGTACTGATGTATAATCTTGAATATAGCCTTTTCAATTTTGGAGTCATAAGCCCTCTGCAGACAGAGCCGACTCGACCCAATTCGACTGATTTTCATTCGGATCGGCTCAGTTTTCAGTGCCTCGCGACACACATTTTGCCAGTCGAGAGACAGTCGGATGCCAGTTGGGGCCGATTCAACACAATGAATCGGGGGCTGATTCAACACAATGAATCGGATCCGACCGTCCGGGCCCAACTCTAGCCTGATTGAAACCAGTCGGATCGGGTCGAGTCGGCTCTGTCTGCAGAGGGCTTTAGATGACACATAATATAATTATCTGTCACAATGTGACACTTGACACTATTTTTATCCAGTCAGCGGCTACAGTACAAACTAATATTGCACACCTTCTCAACTCCCCGGGGAGCATACCAGCCATATGCTGCCAATGGCACATGGCTAATTAGTACCCAACCATGGTACCCACTTATACTCCTGGGTAAAGATCAGCAATGGAGAAAGACCTAAATGCTGTGGAATCGATCAGTTTTTAACTTGGGACTCGGTGATTGGTAGTCAAGTGCCTTTTTTATTGTAGACAACACCTGTCCTTCAATGTCCAATTAAATGTCCAATCACTTCTCTGCCCAAAGCATATCATGGAGTATGATAATTGTTTGCATAGTAGTTACAATTATTAGACCTTCACAATTGGACACATTTTAGGACACAGATTCCTGGTTTGAGAAAAGTACACACACAAAAAGAAACACAATAACCCATACACACAAAAAAAAGAATCACATACAATAACTTGGTGTTGGTGTCAACTTATATTTTCACAATGAGATAGACTTGTATATATATTTACTCTTTTTGATCAATAGAAGCAGAAATAACACTTTTTGAGTGCATCAAATTCAAATCACAGAAATAAAATGCACTGCTATATTTCAATCTTTATACAAAACAGGTATGCACAACATGCACTTATAGTACAAACAGTAAACATAACATTTTTTCATTTTTTTCTGTATAGATGACAACTTAAACATGCCACAATTTTACCACAAAATAATGATGCACACTTGTGTGTATTCATGCATGTATACATTCACGAATTACGAATAGCATGATTTATGTATCTTACAATAATTACATATCGGCATATAAAACACATGAAGAGCGTGTATTACAAATCATCACTATATGCTATTTTCCGTTAGAAAACTTGTCTTAATAATGACCCCCCCCCCCCCCCCCCCCCATCAAGGCTCCTTATGTGCATACAAAAAATGATAAATAAAAAGGTGCTCCACAAGTATGATTCTTGCCAGCATATCTGCATTAGTCTGTAAGCGAAATACAATTATTATATAAAAAAGAGCTATTACAAAAAGGGAGAAAAATTGCTATTTTATCATTTACACAATTAAAAAAGCAAATGAATTTCAGTACTGAGTCTATCCTTTCCACTTGGAGCAAAGGAGAAAAAAAAATACATAAGGAAGAAAATGAAGGGAACAAAAAAAAAACAAGCAAAATATACATCCGTTAACAAGGGGTTGGAAAATCACAAGTACATGTAGGCATACTTTGTTGGTGGGAGAATTGCTCAATTCGAAGACAATGGAAATAGATACATTATCTAATTAAAAAGAATAATCATTGTAAGAAATTATCTAATTAAAAAGAATAATCATTGTAAGAAATTATCTAATTAAAAAGAATAATCATTCTTAGAAATGATCAAATTTAAAAAGAATAATCATTGCAGGAAATACATCAAGAAATACGAAATACATATTGAGACATATTTCTCGCATGGTCAGTTATGTTAATGCAGTTTGTGTGACGCTTGTTTAATTCCAAATCTGTTAATGACCCCAAAATACTGTTCAAATAATTGTATCAAAGTTCAACAACTATGTTTTTATGTTTAATTTCTGTAACAAAACCAGTTGAACATTGGAACCAACAATTAAAGCAATGCATGTAATATAACACATATGACATGCTGATGCCAGAGAAAATGTTAACAACAAGTTAAAATGAACATGTTTTGCCCATGGCGTCATTCATTCATTATGAGTTAGATCGGGTAAACAAACATTTGAAATTATCAATTTGTATACTGCTTTGCCTGTGATATCAATTTGAAAACAACAACAACAACAAAACAAAACACGATCAATTCGATCGGTCCCAAGTATTTAAATCATGTTTTAAACAACAACAACACAACACAAAAATATGAAGACAACTTTCATTTGGGACCAACAATATATCCTGTCATGATAATCAGAATGTAAATGCATTAAAAATGCTTTGCAAATTTTGGACACACATACATGTATAACGCTCACATGGATTACAAACGTGAGGTAATTTGAGGAGTGAGGGATCAACAACGGAGGTAACATACCCGGTACAATAATTTCAACAAACAAGCACACAACTACTTGCATTTAGAAACAGTTTGTTTCTTGTGAAAGATGACACATAACATGTAGGCACATTTGATGTCATAATAATATATTCAAATATTCAGAACAAGACTGTGAAAATACAGTCAAACCTGTGTATAGTGACCACCCAAAGGAAACGAGAGAAGTGGTCACTGTAGAGAGGTGACCTCTATAGACAGGTTTCACAACACTGTTTTTTCTCTGCAGGGGATCACTTTTAGTGGCCACTATAGGCAAGTTGGTTGCTATAGACAGGTGGCCACTAAGACAGGTTTGACTGTATGAGAATAATGAAGCAAAAATGGATACTGAAACATTGGCCATTCTGTGCTTATGAAACACTTCCCCTGAAGGTCCTGCAATTGATATTACTACCTCAGTAATCAGCTACATACTACAATACAAACTATAACTTCATGTTCACTCTGTCCACTACCTTGGGGGCATTCTAGCCAGTGCTTACATGACATAACAATGTCTTCAATATTCCTCTTACCAACTACCTCGTAACATTGTTTTAATGAAACAGGACCCGGATAAAACATTTGTATGATTTGAAAATTTAAATTGCATGATTGATCCATTTGTGTATATTGTATAAAATAAATATGTTCATTCTCTTTCTGATGATCCTATCACGATACTTGAATCTAATATTTATCTCTTCATTTCTTTTTCGTCCATCCATGGAAAAAACAAGTAGAAAAAAGCAGACTGGATGGAATTGTTAATACTGTTGAAAACATAAACATCCTGGGGCTCGTTGCACAATGCACTTGTATTGAACAGAGCTCAAACCCTCTATTCTTTTACTGCCTTCATTAACAAAAGTACATCGTATGACATAGTTTATTGTGACATGTGCTCACATTTACAATGTTTCTGATTGAGTCCACTCGCCATAAGAACGACAAACATAATTCAGAGGACATGTATTTTACTAGTGTGTGACTCTCTAAATGTAGGCCATATTTGAAGAGCTCATTTGCAAAAGGGGTTAGATCCACTTTCCATAAAAATTGAGTTAGCGATATCAGTACATTAATAACCTACGTAACTATGTAGAATCCAAATTTTAGGACAATTTATGCACTCAAAATCAAAATATAGAAAGTTCAATTTTCATATTCCCATAGGCACGTGTACAAAGTTTGACAAAGAACCTGCTTATGTACTCCAAAGTTGAAAAAGTGGATCTAACCCCTTTTGCAAATGAGCTCTTCATTTGCAACACTGATTAAGAGTACATGTGGTTTACCAACTTGTATACATGTGCAACATATTTGCATATGATTTTACTACATGTGCCATTTACCGGCTTTGGCATGTGAAAAACAGAATGTTCAAAGAAAATGACACAACTAATATCACTGAACACCTACACTTTCATTGGTCTATTCACTTTACTGAACAGAAATGATGGAACTTCATTTCAGTCATAAGAAAGGGCTCAAAATGAACACTGGACCGCTGGCCCTGGACCAAACAAATCAGCTTGCCTTTGGGTTACAAACCTCGTATTAATATTGGATTTTCCTCACCTCTCTTGGCAACCAAAATTAACAGACTACAGAACCTCCATATTGTCTTCTTTGTTTGATCCCACCCATCCCTGGGCCAGCACAATTTGATAAGTCTTATATTTCACTTGCCCGATTGGGCTACCACAAAAAAGAGTTCATTTATAGCATTGCATAATGGATATGTCAAGTCATCGTCTCTATAGGTTACATGATTCCCATAGAGGTAATGCGCTTGCTTGCCATGCTTGCAGGCAGCTCGGCTATGGCCAGGGTAATAATATACTGTACAGTATGATGCGCCTCGGAATAGAATGTCTAGATTGATGGCGCAATATAAATGCTTGTCTATTATTATTAATACATACCGCAAAGTTATGAAAACAGGTTAAGTGCACTGTGCAACACAGCCCCACAGAATTAAAATAAAACAAAGAAGGTTCATACATGTACATCTATAGTGAAGTATCAATTACATATCCATAATTGTGCAATATATCTGTACACTATCCAATCAAAGTGATGTCATATCTAGCCTGATAATTGATCAAACATGCAACTAACATGAATCAATAATAACTATATATATTTGTTTCTCTTTTTACAATTATATCAACATTTCACATCTATGTGACTAAGGACCACTTTAACCCATTAAGGACTGAGCTCACGGTATCTCCCGCTATGGTTCTCTTAAAAACAATTTCGGTCAAACTTTGTATTACAATCTATCAAGAATTCAGAGTGCAGCTACTGTGAAATGAATATTTCAGTGACAACTACCAATGTATAACTAATAACAAGTGAATTCATGTATTAACTCTACAAATCAGAAACTGTGTATGATTGCCTGAACACCTAATGCTGACGAAATATAGTGAGTTTCTCATAGTTACTTTATAACCGGTACACAAATTAAGAAACTGGTGATAGGTGATGGCAGGAAACTGAATGTACATAATTATGTGCCCCCTGACGGCTTAAATATTCAGACAAATTTAATAAAGATCTACATTTGACTCCCATTTCAAACAGTTTCTGTGCAAATCAGATTTGTGTATAATGCATTCAATCACAACTCAGTAATTCTGAATTCTTCTTCGATACATGATGACTACAATTGACACGCCTTGCAATTGGACAAATACATTGCAATTACCACAATGGAAAAGGAAAATATCGGTCTTGCTTTGAGTTAGGAGTAACTATCCTGCTGCAACGTCATGTTTCCCAATTTGAAAGGGTGTAATAACAGGGTTTATCGATCATACATGGAACTTAGCCATAGAGGAGAGAACCTAGGCACTCCTAGGGACCCCTTGCACAAACTTGCATTTCATTGAACCAAGCAAAAGCCTATACTGTACATACTCGCTCCTGATTGGTCTAAAGACATATGTTGCGCTTGATCCAATCAAGTGCAACTCTTTGAGCAGTGGGTCCCTGTTCTGAATGAGGTAGATCAGTGTTTAGAGTTCCTAGACCTAGTGTGCACTAAGTCTACTGGCTAATAGACCAACAAGATCCTTACAAATCAAATAGTATGCAGGTCTATTTGGAGGAGGATTTTAGGGAAGGGATAGGCAATGAACTCCGGTCTTAATGGCCCAAATTCTCATCAAAGGGTTAAATTTAAAGCACTAGGCTAGTTTTTGCACATTGCATAACACTCAGTCAATTTATGGCATACACCATGCGAAAGGCTTTCACCAGATGGCATCGCACATACAAACTACTTGAACTCTAGGTTAGCAAAAAATGACATCAAAAGTCACGTTTTAACCCAGGGTTAAATTTCACCCACAGTCGAGAGTTCAGGCCACATAATGTTGAGTCTAGCAGAGTTCTCTAGCATTATCCTCACTATATCTGTATCTTTATGACCAGAAGACCAACAGGATATCAACCTACCCTTCCGTACAGATGATGATGATGATGATGATGATGTATAGGGGAGTTCAAATCTATGATAATCTATCCCTGGAGGATTAGGGAGTTAGGGAATTTCTGGATCGAGTGTCAAAGAGGGACTAAATGTGACCGGTTATAGCAAAACCCTGCACTTGTCGGTAAAAATCAAAATGTAGATTTTCATACCATTACAAAGGCCTTATCACAAGCTTTCATTTGATGCTTTGGTCAATAATTAGCGAAGATATGATTGTTTCAATTTTACAATCATAGGTCTTTTACACACATTGTGTGAACTTAAAATGCCCATATCTTCAAAACATGAATTACCGACAAGTGCCGGGTTTTGCTAAAGCCATTTACAAATAGCCTAATGGAAGTAATATTCTCTAAAGAGGGGAAGAAGAAGGAGTTAATCAAACATGCTGCACTTGTTACCCTTATTTCTTTTCTTCTAATTTTGCTTTTTATGTTGCTGGTAGAGGGGAGGGGTACGCAAATCTATCATTCTCATTTCTAACGAGGGCCACATCGCTAGCACTCCTCTCTCTGGATGAGGTGGCCCAGTCTGACGATCATGTCTAACAAGGGGCACATCGCTAGCACTCCTCTCTCTGGATGAGGTGGCCCAGTCTGACGATCATGTCTAACAAGGGCCACATCGCTAGCACTCCTCTCTCTGGATGAGGTGGCCCAGTCTGACGATCATGTCTAACAAGGGCCACATCGCTAGCACTCCTCTCTCTGGATGAGGTGGCCCAGTCTGACGATCATGTCTAACAAGGGCCACATCGCTAGCACTCCTCTCTCTGGATGAGGTGGCCCAGTCTGACGATCATGTCTAACAAGGGGCACATCGCTAGCACTCCTCTCTCTGGATGAGGTGGCCCAGTCTGACGATCATGTCTTTGAATTTTGGTCTCCTCATAGGGTCCATCTGCCAGCAGTCCATCATCATGGTGTAGATGGCGCTAGGGCAGGCCTGGGGAGGGGAGAGGCGGGTCCCACCCTCCAGGTGGTCTAGGAGCTTACCCGGCTCAATCTTCTGACCGTAGTTGTCACGGTAACTGTAAGTAACAAGACAAAAATGAAGAAAAGATATTTACATTTAAATTTTAAAATATTTACAATATATTGAATTATTATTATCAATATTATTATGATTACTATTTTGATTATAATTATTATTATTATATTATTTTCATTAGTAACATGATCACATTATTATTATTATTATTATAATTAATGTTATTATTATTACTACTACTACTACTTATTATTATAAGGGATATGCAAAAGCTGATAACTTACAAAGGCTCTTGTCCATAGGAGAACATCTCCCACAGCACGATGCCCAGACTCCACACATCACTCTCCTTCTGGTACTTGTTGTGTAGTAACCACTCAGGAGCATACCTGGTACAAAAATAAAATAAAATTAATACAATTACCTATTGAATATCACATCCAATAAGAAAAACCCTAGATAAACTCCTAGATAAACATGGGAACGTTTCTAAAAACACTATGCCTTAACTTAAATGTCACTTTCTTTCTGGCCTTTCTTATGTTGTAAACAGTTTCTGCAAGAATCTTCAGGATTGAAGGAGGCAGATTAACCCGAAGAAGAACTCCAGTTGCATACCTGACGAAACAAATCAATAAATAAACCAACAAAATGTATACTGTATTACAATATTCAATGTCTATGCTTGACTAATTACTCCTAGATTCGTAATCCACATAGTGATATATAACATATGATACATGGGTTTAATCTATATACGATACAGTAAAACAGCCTGTTCCATCAGTCACCATATATTCATAGAACATACCTCCATTTCTTCTTTTTTTTCATTGAAAGCTGTTAATAGTTGCTATGAATTTATAAAATAATCTTCAAACACAACATGAAGTTGGATTAAAAGTCATCAATATAAACAAAAAAATAATAACAATTGACAAAAATAAAGGGTGAAACTGATAAAAACAAATAGACAGGCTATCGCCTGTCACAAACACATGAACAAAACCAGACAGAAAACATCACAAACACACAAACATTGCAGACAAAAAACGATGGAACTTATTATCTGATTACAAAAAACAAAAAGGCAGACACCATTTACATTTACATCAACCCAAACAATGTACAACACAGAAATACGTTAAAATAAGCAAACAAAAACACACAAGAAAAAAACATGAACATCGGCTATAGAAAAACAAGATTTAACTAACCATCTGATAGGGACTTGTTGATTCGTTTCTTTCGCCCGGTAGTAATCCTTGTCCTCCCCGAATATCCTTGCAAGACCAAAGTCGGTGATCTTGACTTCATTTTCATTTGCCACCAAGACATTCCTTGCCGCCAGGTCGCGGTGAACCATCCGATGTTCTTCGTGAAGGTAGTTCATGCCCTGAAGAAAAACAAAAACACAAACACACTCACAATTATATTTTGTCAATGTCATTGGCTTCATAATACAGTCCTTGTTTCATCTGAGGGTTTTCAAGGAATAATTCACATATCAATCAATAAATCACCTTTTCTTTACTCTCCCTTGTTAGATTTATTTCAAACATTCTACTTTCCATACTACAAGTACTTGCATTTGTTTCTGTAACAGCTCATACACGGCATATTTGAATTCCACAGAGGTAGAGTGCTTTGGGTAAAATGCAGGTCTCTTTTTCTCTGATGTATTTCAATGACCTATACGCTTCAAGTTGATCTGTTTTTTAAAGTAATCTTTTTTTTTTATTTTTGTTTTTTTTCTAATCAAATTTTTTCTGTTAATAATAATAATACAAATGTTTTGAATTATACAGAGTGTTTATAAAAAAGCGGAACCCAACTTCCACCAGCTATATCTTAAATAGTAAACAAACTTATGTTTATTGCAATATATCATCGCAAAGATAATTTAATACTCTTTCATTTGGTACCATATTTGTAATAATTGAGCTTGTAGTTATCGAATTGCAAGCATTTTAAATGAGCAATGTTAAAATTGCTTTGCGCACAAGATTTAGATCTGTTCATCAACCCGGTCTGATCAATGGTAATTCATTGAAACCTCTCCTTGTGTTCTTTTGTCTTGTAATCCTTTTGTTCCGATCGTTCTTAAGCTAACATGGAGATACTTTTTAAATCGGTTCCTTGCCTGACCATGCAACTGACCACTGAACACGAGCACAAACCTGTGCAGACAGACATGGGGGCATGTGGAAGGATGTTGGGGATGATTATGGACCCTCAACTCTTCTCAAAGTTGAATAAATGTCAAACTATGAATCAAGAAACATCATGAAATGTCACTTGACTTTGTCTACTGTTTCATTATTTACACTGCATTTAGCAATTACTTTCTACTCTTGTGCGCAAAGTACTTTTTACATAACCCTTTCAAAGTAAGTTTATTCAATCATGCATGACGTTACCACAACATATTTGGTATCAAACGAAAGAGTATGAATCTACCTTTGGTATGACATATTGCAATAAATATAATTATGTTTATTAAATAAATTATTGCGGATGGAAGTTGGGTTCCGCTTTTTTATAAACACCCTGTATAGCACCTAATAAGAATCATCTCTAAGCACTTTACATTCTAACCCTGGTCAATGGACACACACTAGCTATCAATCCGCAAACGATGGGTACTTTCTGCTCCCTTAGAAGCAATGCATTGTTACTACATGTTGTTTCCTCACCTGGCATATTTGTTGTCCGAAGAGGTAGAGTGTTTTGGGTGAGATGATGTCCTTCTTCTCTCTGAGGTATTTCTGCAGGGAACCCAGAGGGAAGTACTCCATCACCAGTTGAAGGCGGTTGGTGTTATCTGAAAGATAGGATGGTAAAGAAATAACACAATTAATAAGAAACTCTTGTGTATTAAATAACAGAACAGTCAAGAGTCTCAGAAGATAAATCTCAGAAGATTTATATTTCTGGAGGGAGCCCAGAGCACTCCATCACCGTTTGAACGCAGTTGGTGTCTAAATGGAATAAAGAAAACAAGAAATAATGATGCAAATAACTCATCTATCTTAAGCCAGATGAATGGTTAAATTGGATTTTAAAAAGAGTCAGCTCGTCCTAGTTATGAAAGAACATTTCTCTGGTGACACATACCAGAGCAATTTCCCAAAACCATGATGGTGTTCTTGTGATCGCAGCATGTCTTCCAGGATTTGATCGGCTCTACTGTCCCTCTATAGGCTCATAATCGGACACAACACATCAGTTAAAAAGATAATGTACCTGAAATGACATGATCAAACTGATTTTATCAAACTTGTTTACTTACCCTCACAGTAGCCCAAGACTTGACAATGTTCTTGTGGTTGCAGCGTGACAGTGCTCTGATTTCTTGCTGGCATTGTTTAGCCCTATTCTCACCCAAGAGGCTCATGATCTTACACAGCATCCCGATTTTCAAAACAACGTACCATAATGCAAGCCAAATACTTGACTAAATTGAACAATTATCTCCACACATTTGTACTTACCTTCACAGTACCCCAGCACTTTGACAATGTTCTTGTGGTCACAGCGTGACATGGCTCTGATTTCTTGCTGGAACATCTCTGGTTTACTGTCCCTGCGATGGCTCTTTATCACCTTAACTGCTACGTCCTCTTCCGGGAAGCCTGGCTGGAGGTTCTTCAGCTTACCTCGGAACACCATGCCAAAGTGACCCTGCAATTTTATTATAAATACCATGCTTATTTGTTATTCTTGTGGCACTATCGGGGCAATTTCAATTAGTAATTTTCCATTATTCCCCTGAGCCAGTGCTAATTTTCCTTTATGTTTCTCTCAGATATATTTCACTGCTGCTAACCGTTTTTATTTGTGGCCCAATCGAGCACTTTAAATCAAGAGTTTTCCATTTGTGTGGCTCAAAGCTACAACTGTAAGGTCCCAAAACATCGACAGCATTATAGTTCTTTCCCAGTTGGACATTTAACAATTTGAATCAATGACATTTCTTGGCCCTATGCTGAATTTTAATAGTCCAGGGTCAGTACTGATTTTCTTTGATAATTCTCTTAGATGGTCTTCATTAGAATTAATATGGTTAATATGATATAAAGCAAAAGAACAATTGAAGAGATAACTATAATTAAGAGAGGATGTGTATTTCTTCAAGAAAGGTGATGTGACAACTTACATCTCCAAGGGGCTCTTCCTTCTTCAGCATACCATCCTGTATCCTGTCAACGCCATAGAACCTCGTCTCTTCATCCTGGTCAAACAACAAACAATATTAAAGATAAGATGAGAGTCAAAAGAGGGCCTGAGCTTTTGATCCTAGCAGAATCTTCTTCAGAGGTAAACTGACGAAAATAATGTGTAGGCTATAGATTATAAAGACACATCCATGGACACATACACAGAAAGCTGGAGATGGAGACACAGATAATTTACAATAAAAGAAAGGCAGTGAGTAACAGGACTGAGTGGTACAAACTATTCATCAAGTAAAGAATAAGAATGTAATACATTCTTGACAGAAAGGTATTTTACTTACAGTCATGTAGTCATTTGAGACTACTATCAAAGATACAGGGGTGCCAGATAGTAACCAATCTTGGTTAGGGTTAAAGCTACACTTCTTTTTGTTTGTATTCTAAATTCACTTTTTCATTGTGTATTTTTTTTTTTTTTACAGGCATTTTATTTTTTATACAAATACTTCTCCATTTACATACATAATATATTTTGAAGGAATTAAGAACCATTGACTCACTGGATCAAAGTCTGGTTCTTGGTTTGGATTCAAGGCTTTGGCAATCTGTCCCAGGATACTTGGTGTGACAGCCTCCCCACCGGCCGCTTCTAGGGGACCGGATCTACCTTCCGCTGACTCGTACGGGCTGGTCGAAGTCGAGTTGGCATCTAAAACAAAAAGTAAAAGTAAAAGATAATCATAAGATTAGTGGCATCATGTAAAGCATTGCTCCACAGATCTCCCCAAGAGTGCTTGTCGTGTTTAATAGCTGCTCTGTCATTTGATTGGTAAAATGGAACATGCAGCATTTGTCTGCAGGTGTGTCCAGACATAGATAGGGCGTTGATAGTTGCACCTTCTGCTGTTTGATGACGAGTTGGCATCTACGTTACACACACACAAAAGATGAAATTATAATCAATGCATTTAATTCTCCTGAAAAGTCCAAGCATGCTGGCCATGTAAACTCCTCTATAGAGTTTCATGTGTTAGTGCTAAAGAGCTTTTTTCCCCGAGATGCAAGGTAAATCTTAAGACATGTCTATAACAACCATATGAGGTCACAACGCTGACGAATCCAATGGTCCAATTGTTACTGTTTAATAACCTTCATGTTTCAGTTACTAAAATTCAGATTAACCAAAACTATACTATCCCTTTAAAGGGGAGAGTGCACAGGAAAGTTACCTCTCCTCTCGTTGGCATCGTTCTGTTCCCCCATCTGCTCATCCTCCTCACTCTCCTCCGGTATCCTCTCAACCTCATCATCGTCATGGAGAACCGACATGTAGGGAGCATCCTCACTGCAAGAGGCTGGTAAAGCAAATAAAACATACACAGGTGATTATTGAACAATCATAACTGCTTTAATATTGGGGTAAATCAGATTAGAACTTCATTACCAATAACCCTAACCCTTCCTTCCGGTATCTTTGTAACTTCCCCATCGTCATTGAGAACTGACATGAACTGGGCCTCTTCACTGCATAGAGGCTGTTAGGGAAAGATAAACACACACAGTTAATTATTGTAATAAATATTATAATATTTAGCCAACCCAGATGAGAACTTGATGACCAATTACCCTAACCATAAACCCTTCCTCTAGTGTCCCAATAACATGGAGCACTGACATTGTCATAGAGTACTGATATGTATGGGGCATCCTATGAATTTGCTCTTTAAAATATGAAATAGATACATGTGGAATTACCTGTATATACATGACTAACTATGTATTTCCAAATATTCATTGAAGTGCTAATTTATTTGTCAACAACAATTCTAGCTGAGAATCTGATAATGAAGTCTCATACCAGTCAACAGCATCATAGGAGAGTAGAGTTACTTACTCTGCAAAAGCCTAGTACCCGATTAACAAGGGAGTACTACTGTATACTTACTTTGTAGCAGGGTGTTGATATCTCGGAGGATTCCTCTACAGGGCGGCCTGTCTCTGGGAGATTGGGACCAACAAAGCTCTATGATCCTGAAGACATCGTCTGGGCATCCCAGTGGCTTCTCGAGCCTCGCTCCCTGGCGATATCTGTCCCTCACCTGTACATGGGGATAAAGATAACAAATTATAGAGAATGTTGATTTCATTTACATGTAAATGAAAGAAACATTTTACCATACACAACTGTCATGCATTTATTCAATAACCACTCAATTACCATTGGTATAACAAATATCATGTTGATCAATATTCTGTGTCTACATGGTTTAGCACTTCAGTGGTCCAACAAGTTTACTCTGACATCAAGAAAAGATCATTTAAAACATTAATAATTTAATCAACTCATTGCAGACACTTTGATTCAAGAATGACACACACACATTTTTCATGAATCCCATCAAGACCAAAATAACATATAGCTGATCTTGCCAGGTTCTTTGGTAATACACTATATAAAAGTTGCACAACCAAACAAAAGGACGTACTAAGAGAAACCAAAAACCAGACTGCAAGACAGGCTTACCATCTCATCTCGAAGATTATCTGCACGTATTGCACCTTGTGACATGATCTGCCATAGCTGAACTTGACAGGTTCTTTGACTAGTGTATAAAGGCAATAAGTATCACACTTACAGAAAGACAAACAAACAAAGAGACTCAACAAAACAGACTAACAGACAGCTTACCATCTCATCCTGCAGACTCTCTGCGGGTATTGCACATTGTGACATGATCTGCCAGAGTGTGACGGCATAGCTGAACTTGACAGGTTCTTTGACCAGTGTATAAAGGCAACAACTAACACACTTACAGGCAGACAGACAGACAAACAAAGAGACATACAAAAGGAAACAGACTGACAGACAGCTTACCATCTCATCTTGCAGACTCTCTGCGGGTATTGCACCTTGTGACATGATCTGCCAGAGTGTGACGGCATAGCTGAACTTGTCTCCAGCAAGCGTCGGCTCCGAGTTGGTCGCAAGCAGCTCTGGGGCAGTCCATCGAACTCTGAAAATAATAACAAGAAGAAAAAGAATTTCATATTTATTATGTGCTGTTATAAAGGAAAATTCAGCATAAATATCACTAGTATGTGTAATTTTAAAGCAACATCAGATAAAAACATATGACACTAAATATCCCCCAGATGTTCTTGTGGCTTCCAGTGTGGGCTGTAAGTTGGTTGCTAGCAACTCTGGGGCAGTCCATTGAACTCTGAAAATAGAAGATAAAAAACACCCCATTAACAAAAGCAACAGATGTAGAAAGAGAACAAAATATCCCCCAGATGATATTGAATTTTGAGTTCTTGTCGCTTCAAGTGTGGGCTGTGAGTCGGTTGCGAGCAACTCTGGGGCAGTCCGTCAAACTCCGGAAAACACCCCAATAACATTAGTAGAAAATATTGACACTAAATATCCCCTAAACAGTTCAAAAGGATGATTTTGAATATCTTGGCCTCGTCACTGGTAAGTTTGGGCCGAGAGTTGGTCACGAGTAGCCTTTGGGCAGTCAATCAATCTTCAAACAACAAGAAAAAACACACACACACACAAAAAATGATAAGAAAACAATTGAATAAATGACACCTGATTATCCCTATCTTTACAAAAGGATTATTTGAATTCTCTTATCCTTGTTGCTGAAAGAATGAGCTCTGAGTTGGTCGTGAGTAGCTCTTGGGCAGACAATCTATCTTATCCTTGTTGCTGACAGAATGAGCTCTGAGTTGGTCGTGAGTAGCTCTTGGGCAGACAATCTATCTTATCCTTGTTGCTGACAGAATGAGCTCTGAGTTGGTCGTGAGTAGCTCTTGGGCAGACAATCTATGAAAGAATGAGCTCTGAGTTGGTCGTGAGTAGCTCTTGGGCAGACAATCTATGAAAGAATGAGCTCTGAGTTGGTCGTGAGTAGCTCTTGGGCAGACAATCTATGAAAGAATGAGCTCTGAGTTGGTCGTGAGTAGCTCTTGGGCAGACAATCTATGAAAGAATGAGCTCTGAGTTGGTCGTGAGTAGCTCTTGGGCAGACAATCTATCTTTGAACACTGAAAGAATGAGCTCTGAGTTGGTCGTGAGTAGCTCTTGGGCAGACAATCTATCTTTGAACACTGAAAGAATGAGCTCTGAGTTGGTCGTGAGTAGCTCTTGGGCAGACAATCTATGAAAGAATGAGCTCTGAGTTGGTCGTGAGTAGCTCTTGGGCAGACAATCTATGAAAGAATGAGCTCTGAGTTGGTCGTGAGTAGCTCTTGGGCAGACAATCTATGAAAGAATGAGCTCTGAGTTGGTCGTGAGTAGCTCTTGGGCAGACAATCTATGAAAGAATGAGCTCTGAGTTGGTCGTGAGTAGCTCTTGGGCAGACAATCTATGAAAGAATGAGCTCTGAGTTGGTCGTGAGTAGCTCTTGGGCAGACAATCTATCTTTGAACACTGAAAGAATGAGCTCTGAGTTGGTCGTGAGTAGCTCTTGGGCAGACAATCTATCTTTGAACACTGAAAGAATGAGCTCTGAGTTGGTCGTGAGTAGCTCTTGGGCAGACAATCTATCTTATCCTTGTTGCTGAAAGAATGAGCTCTGAGTTGGTCGTGAGTAGCTCTTGGGCAGACAATCTATCTTTGAACAACAACAAAAACACAAAATAACAAAAAATGATAAGATAACAATTGAATAAATGACATCCAGTTATCCCCGTTATCATTTCAAAAAGATGTTTTAAATTCTCTAATCCTTGCTGCAGAAAGAATGGGCTCTGGGCTGGTTGTGAGTAGCTTCTTTTCACTGGGCGCGCAATAACTGGAAACTTTACAACAATCACACAATAATAATATTTTCTATACCACGGAATGCCTCAGGTTTTTACAAAGAAACCAAATGGGGGAAAACTGTTCAAGTTACACATGCAAAACTGTTCTCTGGTTCTTGTCAAAATTTATGACACATTAACGAAGGAAACCAAACATTATTTCTAGTTTTGGGTCAGGTAAGAACACCCTGAAGTTGGGTCATGCTCTCTTAGCAAGGATATTCTATGCTGAGCTCTAGGGCACAAATCCACCAATTAAAACTGTTTTAAATATTGATATTCCTCGGCTACAGACTAACAAACTACATGCATTTTGTTTTACGTGACACCATGTCGCTACTAGCAATTTATATTAACAAGAAATGGGATTCTGATTGTTCTTAAATTGCATATATGTAGGAGATTGTCAAACAAAATGTCAATGAACTGCCCCAACATTAAGAAATAAATGGAAGTAGAAACTTGTCAAATTCAGGCAACTTGAAGTTCTACAGCACAACATATCTCTCATAATACAAATTAAAATGACATAAATAGAAATATTATATTTAGATTCTTTTTTTTTTTAATTGAATGCAATTCAAGGAAACTAGAAAGATAGCATCCCTCCAAAGAATAATTTCAATTTCAGACATATAATATAACAGAAGATCAAACTGTCCAATTTCTGAGAATGCTCTCTCTCCCCGATATCTGGAAAAGCAATCAACTACATGTATATTTGAAATGTCCGTTTTATTTATAAATCTTCTAGTTTTACACATGTATATATTTTTAATTTCACACACTTTTAAAATAATTTAAACTAAATTTAACTTTCACAAAAATTATTATAGTGTTAAAGCGAGAAAAGGAGGATTTTACTTGTCCACTTACCCACCGCTCGAAAAACCCAAAATAAGCAAAAGTGCAAAGTGATATTTGATAACTCATCAAATAGATTTTGTACACAGCTGAAGTTCTCCAGTGGAGAATGTAAACACTGGACAATTAGATCATTTATAAATATCTTTTTAACGAAAGAGAAACTCTGAAAAACAAACCCTGTTCTTTGCTTGTAATTGGTAATACAAATACAGCAAGTGATTCGAGAACTGCTAGTTTTGTCTCTGTGGATTTTGACAATGTTACTAGATCTCTTTAATTCTTGACCTCATTAATACACAACCTTTCAGTAATTGACTTTCTTGGAACACTGTTATTCTTATAATCCTTGACAAAAAATGATCAATGAATAAATTACATCTGTTAATTATCATCAAAGATCCCTTGTCAGTATCAAAGCTTCCTTATGATAGATCCCCAGTATTAAGAAAGGGTATGGTCAGGAATATAATCCTGACCATACCCTTTCTTAATACTGGGGATCTATCATAAGGAGCTGTGATACTAACAAGGGATCTTTGATGATAATTAACAGATGTAATTTATTCATTGATCATTTTCTCTTTTTTTGTCAAGGATTATAAGGATAACAGTGTTCCAAGAAAGTCAATTACTGAAAGGTTGTGTATTAATGAGGTCAAGAATTAAAGAGATCTCGTAACATTGTCAAAATCCACAGAGACAAAACTAGCAGTTCTCACATAACTTGCTGTATTTGTATAATTACCAATTGAATACAAGCAAAGAACAGGATTTGTTTTTCAGAGTTTCTCTTTTGTTAAAAAGATATATGATTTAAGTTTCCAGATTTGTCATTCTCCACTGGTGAACATCAACTGTGTACAAAATCTATTTGATGAGTTATCAAATATCACTGTCCACTTTTGCTTATTACTCGGTCATGTGGCATTTATTTACCATGGCATTTTCACACTGGACATATCAGATTAAAGGAATACACATTTGTTCAACCCTCTTTCAGTTTTTTGCACATGTAAGTCATAAAAGTTACTTCATCCCTTTATTGTGGTAAAGAAGTGAGTGTATCATTGCAATTTCAAACAAAGTAACCAAAAAACATTGACAATTTTTTTTTCATTCTCTTTTATATTGTTTCCGTCAACTTATAAAAATGACAAACAATTTGCACAGAAAAAAATAACACTAGGTGAGGAGGATATATCCACCTTTTCAATTTCTGAGAATATCAAATCCTAAGGCTCTAAAACTAACAAAACTCATGCAACTTACTTGTTTCATGTTTTATCATTTTGAATAAGATAAAAAATCAAATACACCCACAAACACAAATCCTTCTTTTAAAAAAAAAAAACAAGAACATTCCATAATCAGCAAGTAAAATAAGCAATTTGCGCAGGAAAAAATTCCTCACTTTTCAATTTCTGGGGACTGTATAAACCCAAGGCTGTAAAACTAACAAAAATCTTAGTACAAATAAAAAAAAAAAACTTGTTCTTTAAAAAACAGAATATTCCATAATTCATTGGCAATTAAAAAACAAGGCCTCACCTTTTCAATTTCTGGGGACTGTTCATCTCCAGACTGTGAAAGAAGACGTTCAGCATGGGGTCACCTAGCTTGACGTGCAGCTTGGGGGCGCCCCGTAAAACCAGCACGTTGTGAGCACTGACATTGCCGTGAACTACCCTCCGGGATTCCTAGGACAGACAAGAAACATGACAGTTGAAAATTGAATCGCTTTCAAGGAAGTAACATATAAATAATGCATATATATATATATATAAAAGCATAGAAAAAGCAATAGGATACTGCAATATGCTGTCAATAACTAAGAAAAGATAATTTTAAACAACTTTATACCTTATTAGAATGGACAAATCCCATCTACATACAGTTGGATTTGAATCCAGCTAATAGCTGACTTGTAATACCCAGGCCGAGTCTTAATTCTACCAGGCTCCTGATGTACATTTCTAACAGTCTCGAGACAGATACTCCAGCATTACTATCGAACCTGCAATCTAATGTCATATTTCTCCAAATTTAAATGAATTCTAGAAAATGAGTCCTTATCAGGTATTCCAGAGCATCGATGAGCTGGAATCCAGCCAGAAGCTGACTGGTAATGCCTAGGCCAAGTCTCTCATGTGCCACTAGGCTCCTCATGTACACGTCCAACGGACCCTGAGATGCATACTCCATAATGAGCAGGAACTCTGCCCAGATATACTTTAATATTTCTTCAAACAATTTCTAAACAAAACCAGTGCTTACCAGGTATTCCAGAGCATCGATGAGCTGGAATCCAGCCAGAAGCTGACTGGTGATGCCCAGGCCAAGTCTCTCATGTGCCACCAGGCTCCTCATGTACACGTCCAATGGACCCTGAGACGCATACTCCATGATGAGCATGTAACCTGCACCGATGCCTTCAAACCGGATGATGTGCTTGTGCGTCCATGACGACATGAGGTCTACCGATTGACTGAATTTCTGTTAGGACAGTATTGGAGGGAATGGGACATCGATTAGTAAAATACTACGATAAGGACCATCATTTGATTTGTATCTGTCATAATAAACATGATCACATTACTCAGCATAATTATAATCATGAACATCATATCATCATCATTGTCATCGTCGTCGTCGTCGTCATCGTCATCATCATCATCATCATCATCATCGTCATCACTACTACCACCACCACCATCATCACCATCGTCATCATCAATTGCCATCCTGATCATGATTAATGATGTAACTACAAAGCATTCCCACCTGCTGTACAGTTTGAGGTGCATCTGGCTTTGGGCACTTGATGGCAACGCGTATCCGTCGCGTCTTGTTGTTCCCTGTCCGCTTGCGAAAATCGGCGGCACAGACCCGCGTGAAGTCGCCATCGCCGAGGTGGCGCCACTGTTCCCGCGGTGACAGGCTCTCCTCGCGTATCCACTGGATCTGCGGCCCGGCCTCGGGTTGTGAAGGTAGCTCCTCGTTCAAGGCAGAAGTGTCGACTAGTCTCAAGGCGCGTTCTGCAGATGCAATCAAAACAAAAAGAGGTAACTGCTGGTCATGATTCGAAAAAATATGTTTTTAATCCTTTTTCTTCATTATTTTTTTATCATTCACTACCAAATTAATTTCATACCAAAAATAAATAATAATACGATCATGGTTACTGGTTAGTAGTCTTAAACGGATCTAGTAACTTTGTGGACATGTGCAAAAAGTGATGAGTGGTTGATACAATGTTGTTGTTAAAGATATGTCCACTGGGTGTTGTGTGAAAATTTCAAGTTAAATGGTGATATTCACTAACTCATCGCACTCACTTTGTACACGGTTACAACTATCCAGTGGATAGTTCATCTGAACACTTCAATCATAAATATCTTTTTAACGAAAGGGAAATTTGAAAAACCAATAACTGTCCCATGCTTTAATTGTCAATATGAATACAACAAGGTACATGTATGAGGGAACCACTAGAATTCCAATTGGATTTTGAGGATTAAGACAATGTTACTTAGTCCCTTTAACCAGTAGCAGCAGTGTCATTTAATAATTTTGTTATCACTGTTGGAGCCTATATTACACACTTCATCAAGTTATTAGTAGCGGATACAATGTAGTTTTCAAAGAAAACACCCTGGTATGATTTTATGGTACTTGTTAATGTTCAGTTTGATGATCACAAAATAACTGAATATCAAAAAGTACTCAAATATTTTAATCCATAATTAACTTATCAAAACACAAACTATTAAATAAAATACAATGTAGTTTTTATTTTGTTTTTGTTTTTAAATAAATGCACTTTATCATGATGCTATTTTTAAAGTTTTGTTGACAGAACAAAAATCCACACGAATGCTCTTGAAAGTTAACCATAAAGATAGTCAATAAGATACTCTAAAAATAAAATTTCCCACAAAAGTTTGCAAACATGATCACCTGGCTGGATATGATGAACAGTATAAACTGCTATTTTTAAAATGGTTGATGACCGCAGAGCATTGGAATAAAGACAAATCCACTATCAGATTATCATCAACATCAAGTTTTATTTTATTTTGTACGAGGTTGTTGACTGCAGAACAATTGAATTCTTCAGTTATCCATCACATTATCAACAGAAACACTCTCAAAATACAATTTTCTTTCCCACTTGCAAACATGATCACCTGGCTGGATATGATGAACAGTATAAAATGCTATTTTTAAAATGGTTGATGAGCATTGGAATAAAGACAATTCCGCCATCGGATTATCGTCAACATCAAGTTTTATTTTATTTTGTAAGAGATTGTTCACTGCAGAACAATTTAATTCTCTAAGCATTATCCTTCAGTTATCCATCACATTATCAACAGAAACACTCTCAAAATACAATTGTTCTTCTTTGTTTAAACATATCATATTCTCCTGGATATGATGAATGGTGTCTAAACTGTTTTTAAAATAGCATTGTTTACACCATTCATCATATCCAGGAGAATATGATATGTTTAAACAAAGAAGAACAATTGTATTTTGAGAGTGTTTCTGTTGATGCTATTTTAAAAACAGTTTAGACTGATTAGATTATCAAAAGATACACTTTCAATATTTAAAGATTTTTTTCTCCAAAATAGATGATGAATGCCAAAAAGCTATATTTGAAACAGTTGGTTGATCGCAAGACAATCTACAATACAAAAAAAGTATCACGTTATCTATCAGAATATTAACTTTGTTTGTACTGTAGCACAATCAAACAGAGAACAAAACTAAATAAATCCATCACATAATCAACAGATAAAACAGTAGACACAAGTAAAAAGTGTCAAAAACAATTTACTGACGGTGACCGCAGAAAAATCAAAGACAGTAAACAATGTGGTTTTGTTTAATCCTATCAAATTATCAAAGAAAACAATTAAGATTTTTAAATGATGAGTGTTTAATGAAAATTGCTATTTTCATTTTACAGTTTGTTGATCACATTAATACAGATTTCAAGATATTTCAGTTTGCCGTTGGATTATTGTTACTCAGTTTAAGTCACTTTATTTAATAAAGTAACATTTCCTTTTTTACAAACATGGAGTCATCCTGGATATGATAAATAGGATGAGACGCTATTTTTAAAAACAGATTGTTGATCACATAGATCTACGTACTGATAAAATACTGTGGGCTTATCAGTCATGAATAATCAAGACACATTGTTTTAATCCACAACACATTGTCATGGATATGCTATTTTTATCAAATCCAGATTGATTTCAAAGATAGTCAGCCTGATATTTTGACAAATGAAGCTTAAAAATAACCAAAAATGTACTCTTCCTAAGTTTCATCTTTGACATGATGAATGGTATAATAAATATATTCATGAAACAGATAGATTTCTTTTTTAAGATTAAATGTATAATAGAAAACCTATATGGTTCTACATAATAAGTATATTGTTCAAACTATATAGTCAAGTTGCATCGACTTGGAAATGAAGAATTTTTAGGAAATTCTATTTTTGCAAAGGGTAATGAATCGTTTTCCTGCCTTTGTGATGTACACTGTAGGTGTCTAAAAGAAATGCATGTTTCATCAAAGATACAAACTTTTCCTAGTCCTACATAAGAGTTCCATCATCTCCAACTATTTTTATAGTTCAGATAATGAACATTCTACTTTCCAAAACTATCATTTTGCATTCTTATTTATGGTTAACAATATTGGAAATAATACATGCACACTGAATGGTATAAGTCAAAGACACTATTTCTATGACAAAACACAAATAATATAATTGTGAATTCTTCCTAGAATCACTGAAATATATATTTTTGGCATTTACTAAATCTTAAGCAGCAACTCGCAAAAGTCAACATGCAGGAGAGGCCAGTTTTATGACAAATGATGAATATTCTTCCTCAAACTGTCAAAATTAAGTGATGAAATGTCCAAAATTATACACAAGCTTCAAATTATCAAACGTTTCTTCCTTTTCCTAAAGATTGAGCGCACATCACCCATTCCCCTTGAGATTCAGAAATCCCCATAGACTGTGTGCATATCCCACCAGGTTCCCATAGGCAAGGAGTTACATGGTGAGCGGGGAGGAAGTCATCTCAAAACATAACCCAGATGACAATAACCTCATCATCCTTCGCCAGCTGGGTCCCTTTATTAAACCCCGTTCATATTTAAGTCATCCATTAACTTCAAAATGTCAAATTCAAACAAAATCACTTGGAGCTTTCACATAAATTTCTCTCGTCACTTGCTGTTTGGCTTATAAATGACAACAGAAAAATGTAATGGGTTTAGATAACTTCATGTAGACAGGGCTCGACACTATCACTTGCCATGTTGCCCAGGGCAAGAATAGATGTAGTTACATTTCATAAAATGGTCTAATTTGGTTGCCCAATAGACCGCTTCTGTAATGTATATGCAAATATTATGCGTATGACATCAGACTCCCCATTGGCAAGCTTAACAATAGTAACTACATGTATGTCCGGCAAGCTCCGGCAAACTTAGCTTGCCGGACCTAGTTACTATTGTTAAGCTTGCCAATGGAGAGTCTTATGTCATACGCATATTATTTGCATACATTACAGAAGCGGTCTATTAGGCAATTAACATTTCTGTTCCTTGTATTCTAATCTACAAGAGACAATTATGCCAAGCAGATCGAGCCACCTAGCACAATTTATTTAAAGGGCAATGAAACCCAAGCAAAATGTTGCTTTCATAGTCTTGAAGAGATTAAGAAGAATAATCTCTGAAAGTTAGAGCATAATCGGGTAAGAAACAAAAAAACTACGGCTCTTTGAAGATGTCCATTTATTCCTATGGGGAACTCAAATTGGCAACGCACTCTGATAAGTGTGTGGACAATTCCCCATATGTTTTGTACACAAATGTTCCCATTTTTACAGTTTTCTTCATAGTCACATTTTTCCATTCCCCCAACTCATGATATGTTATGTATAAAAGCATTATACAAAACATATGTTGAACTCGAACGAAGGGTAAACATAAATTTTGAGAAAATTGAACAAAACTGAAATGTTGTGTACAAAATGTATGGGGAGTTGTCCACAACTTTGTCAGAGTGCGTTGCCAATTTGAGTCACTCGAAGAAATACATGGCTCTTTTCAAAGAGCCATAGTTTTCTTATTTCTTGACCGAATGTGCTCAAATTTTCAGAGACTATTCATTATATTTAGTGTCTTATAGTGCATACAACAATTTGTCTGGATTTCATTGTCCTTTAAGTTTTCTTTTTTTCCCACATTTTCCCCCCCGGGCAGGTACATTTTCTGTTAGGGCAAGTAAAATGTGCAACTTCCTGATTCTACTTGCCCTAAGGGACAAGAAGAAAACAAGATAGTGGAGGCATGATGTATATTAGGTATTTCAGACTCAGCCTAGGATGTCTTTTTCTCATCAATCATTTCTGTACTGTTTCAACAGTTTCCGAGACACTTAATCACAATATGAACGGGTCACAATTGTTTGTCATCATTGCTCATGATTGATAGGTAGATTGAAGTACGATACGATACTCTTCAATATTCAATATACTTTGTTAAAAGTGAGATAAAAATCCTACCTTACAGCTATCTCGCCTATCTCATCCAATCTCACTTAGGATGTGCGCATAATTTATGGAGTCATAATTGAAACGGATGCTTAGAAGAGTGCCCGAGGGACGAATTTGTTTTGAATTTCAGTGTTTTGAAGTTTAGGGTGTACGGTAATAATATTCGTTCAACGTCTTTAAACAAAATTAGTGTCTCTTGTCTTTCATAGAAAGCTATATATTGGCAAAGAACCCTTGGTTGGTGAAAGATAACCATCCTTGCTCATTTTACAAATTATTTAAGGCATACAAATTGAGAGAGCATCTGTACGAAACAAACTTCTTTGAAATAAGGATGTTATTTTTAAGAAAGGCATAACTTTTGAGTTTTGGATGAAACAATCTGATGAAAATAGTTTAATTGCAAGGAGGTGTGCATAGACATATGTTTAAAGGGACTTAGAAACATTGTCCAAATCCTCAAAATAAATTTTTCATTCTAGCGGTTCCCTCATACCTTGTTGTATTCGTATTAACAATGAAATCATGGGACAGGTTTTGGTTTTTCAAATTTCCCTTTCGTTACAAAGATATGTACGATTAAATTATTCAGATAAGAAAAACTCCGGGCGAGATTTTCTTCTGTGTACAAAGTGAGTGCAGTGAGTTATTGAATATCACTTTGCATTTTTGCTCATTACTTGGCCATGCAATGTCCATTTTACTTGAAATTTTCACACAATACCCTGTGGACATATGATATAACAATAATATACATTGCATCAACCATTCATTACTTTTTGCACATGTCAACAAAGTTACTAGATCCCTTTAAAGTCTTGGGTGCCCATACATACATGATGTACATACTATGGACACCATTGTTTGAAATCTAGGGTGTCCCTCGGATTGTTTGTACATTTTGTTTTCAACAAGTACACTGTAGCACAAGCAGGCATTTACATTATAATACAATCCTCTGGAACCAAATTAAATTTAGTGAACCTATTCAACCCTTGTTTGACAAGTTAACAATCGCATAATCCATCTAAGTACAATGGATGGAAGGGAAATTCACCTTGGAATTGAAGAAGTCTTGAGTGTCTATTATATATGTGGTGTTAGGAACTAATGAATAGATCCGATGCTATGATTATTATGCCTATGTGTCAACTGTGTAATTAAATGGTAAGAAGATTGAGTGTCTATAGATGCAAATCAATTAAAAAATTATCTATTGTGCGCAGTTAGGAACAAATGAATAGATGAATATTGTACCTAATGCAATACTGCCTATAGTGTCAACTGTACAATTATAGGGTAAGAAGATTGAGTGTCTACATGAAGTATTTGTTTTTGGTGGTAGTACCCTTCCAATGAAATTCATATCATATCCATAATCATAAACATATTTGCACTTACAACACAAAACTTAATTTTGCTCTCATGAGAGTGCAACCGATAAAAACAACAACAAAACATCAAACAAACAAACAAACCAAAAGAACACACACACATACCTTTAGGTTCTATTGGCACTGCTTTGCGTAACTGTCCCTCTAAACACCAGCTGTTTTCCCGACACCGGTAGTACTCCACAAAGGCTCTAATGCTCAGGAACTTGGGCTGGTTCTCCAGACCTACTTGGCCATCTAGTTAAAACAAAAATTAACAAAGATATAAATTATACAAGTTGTGATAAATAATTTGTTTGTATCTCACAGACTAAATACATTAATTAACAATAAGTGTAACGAGTAATTAATCACTTTTTGCAGATCTCTGACCACCTCCCTTAGGCTTGAGAACTTGGGTTGAGCAGATCGAGCTACATGTACCTCTAGCACAATTACTTTTTCTTTTGTTCCATATTGCTTCTTGGGGGCAAGTACATTTACTGTTTGGGCTAGTAAAATCTTAAAATTAAGTAGAAAACCAAAAAAAGTTGTGTATATAAAGTGTAGAGGCTTGATTAAACTCACCCAGATGAAACCAGATAAGTCACTTTCATTAATTATGAAAGTCATTTTCATTAGTAGCTGGTTTCTGGGCTCCTTTTGTTTACAGTGAGAAATCTCTCTGCCATCCGCAGAGATTACTCGGTGGATCTCTATAGAAGTCTCTGATAGGATTTTGCAAATCTACGCAAATGTGATACCTGATCTTAGCAAATGTCAATAATCTTTCCTCCTGCATTAGTTCATCTACGGCTTTGTATTTTAACCCATTAAATGTATGTGGTCTCAGTACAGCAGCTAAACATTGCAAATCAGAGCAATCAGTAAACGAAGGGTTAAAAAAGGGTGGGGCATACCGTTTTAACTTGAAAGATGTATAAGATTTACTATAATGCATATTTAAATCATTTGTGCGTACGCAGGTAAATTAATTGTGTCTCCTTCCTCGTTCCACTTGCAGCTCATTCTGTGCTTTCATTACTGGAAATGGAGAAACGGTGCATGATGTCAGTAAACTGAGAGTTAAACAGAGTGCAGTATAACATTCAAAGAGAGTTGCAATAATTAACAGTGATATATATATATTTCACTTAGTTTTGTCCCCCCCCCCCCCCATGGATTAAAGAGATGAGCACTTGAGTGCAATCATGACAAATTAGAAGATTACACTCTGCCTGGATGTTGAGAACAAGTGAAGGACGTATGAGGTGAATGACTTTCCATAAGAAATCTATATTCATCTTTTTTTTCTTGGTTTTCTTTATTTTGAACTCTCTCCTTTTCCCCCTCTAAATTCTAAAGATTCTTGCAGTATTTGTTGTTGCGATGTGAAGGGTTACTAGTCAAATGAGTTAACACCCTTCTCTTTTGAGAAGTAGACTATGTTCTTTTGTGTACATGAGATGTCTTTGTCTCGTACACATGACCTCCATTTATTGTCCTATCCGAGGGATGGAGTGTTTTCCGTGAATCCTTTCCTGCATAGGAAGCATGAAGGGAGGGAAGTTAACACAAAATGTGAGTTTACTTGAAGTTCACGGAGGATAAATGATGCTGTGTCTGATTCAAACCACAGTTACTGCGCGTCTGATGCATCAGACGCCCTGCCAACTGAGCTAACGCACCTCCCAATGTCTACAATGTGTCTGTCTATGGCCATTTACACATTCAAAACATGAACAATGCAACATCACCATGCTCGATATGCACAAAATATAAGCGTATGTTACGCTACGTTTATCTCCTTGCCATTGCGCTGTGATACTGCGACAAAGTATGAGTACTTTGCGAGACCAACTTTCCAAACGTCAGGATTTCATAGCGTATGACTGCCTCTTCATAATGTATCGCGTGCATGCCTGTGACTGACACGCCATCATGCATTATGAATAGGCAGTCACAGGTGCCGCAGAACGGCTTTTAGTTTGTAATATCTGCTTGTTTTTCTCATAAAATGTGAAACCGCATGCTGATTTGCAATAGGTAGCCCCTAAAATAACCATAGTGTATTATGTTTAAAATGTCTCGATATCTGCATTGGTTGCAATGTGGAGTTAACTGCCTATCTTGCAGCCAAACAAAAAAGATGTCAAAAGGGAGATTACATCCAATGCTAAGCCAAATTACCTGGGACTATGAAGTTGTCCCAGTTTTTGTCTTTTCACTTCAGCCACGTCACTGATTTTATCTCTATTTAAATAATTAACCGATTGAATACATCACAGTTTTGGGTCTGTTTTTAGTCTTGGAGAATAAAACAAGTATGGTATTAGGATTTAAATTTATGTTAGCTACCTCATCAAGATGCCAAAAAATACTAGGTAGTCGTCCCAGATTTTTAAAATGTTTGCTTTTGTTCACTGCCATGTCAATGCATCTTTTCGGGCTGGATGTTACAAGTCTCTAAATTAAATCAACCGCTTGAATGTATCCATCACAGTTTGGGGTCTGTTATCAGTCTTGGGCCCAGTTGCAGAAAGAGATACAATCGATTGTAAGTTACAATTAATTGTAAGTCAGATCATGTGTTTTAAATGCACAAATCTGATTGGTTGAAATGTGCAAATTGTCTGACTTACAATTAATTGTAACTTACAATCGATTGTATCTCTTTCTGCAACAGGACCTAGGAGAATGACAGAGTATCAGGGTTGCAGCTAAAACGAGCTGTCCAAAGGGAGATAACATCCATTACTAAGCCGAATTACGAGGGACTAGGAAGTCGTCCCAGTTTTTTATTAATTTTTGCTTTTGTTCACTGCCAGATCAGTACAACTTCTCCTAGATGTTACAAGGCTCTATTTTAAATCAACTGCTTGATTGTACGCATCAATGTTTGGGGTCTGTAATCAGTCTTGTAGAATGAGTAGCAGGGTTTCAGCTAAAAATGAGCTGTCCAAAGGGAGATAACATCCATTACTAAGCCGAATTACAAGGGTCTAGGAAGTCGTCCTAGTTTTTGTTTTTTGTTCATGTTACTGCAACTTTCTAGATGGTACCTCTAGATATTAAATCAACTGCTTGAATGTATGCATCAATGTTTGGGGTCTGTAATCAGTCTTGGAGAATGAGTAGCAGGGTTTCAGCTAAAACGAGCTGTCCACAGGGAGATTTAACATCCATTACTAAGCCGAATTACAAGGGAAGTCGTCCTAGTTTTTGTTTTTTGTTCATGTTACTGCAACTTTCTAGATGGTACCTCTAGTTATTAAATCAACTGCTTGAATGTATGCATCAATGTTTGGGGTCTATAATCAGTCTTGTAGAATGAGTAGCAGGGTTTCAGCTAAAACAAGCTGTCCAAAGGGAGGTAACATCCATTACTAAGCCGAATTACAAGGGACTAGGATGTTGAAGCCAATTTTCTCTGTTTGCTAAGTCTCTTTTCAATATTGCTTGCACTTGTAAAGTGAACTTGGACGACATGATTTGCAATCATTACATCTTGGAACCAAAACAACCAATCTGTGGGGAGATATATAAATATGCCAAGAAATTAAAAACAAAGAATTAAAAAACAAATAAATTGAAGTCGCATGCGAGAACCAGAGATGATCCCTGGGTAACTTTATAGTCAGGAATACAAGTTGATAGCCCACAAAGCAGCATTGGCATACTGAATTGTAATTATTTCAATGTAAGTGTTAACATTTTAGGGGAATACCCATTTTCACAAGCCATGGCTTTCATGGGTTATTCCCTGAACAGTTTTATATACATGTATTGCATTGTTTTTAATGAAAAGACAAAAATTAATAAATGGCAGTGTCAAGAATATTGCACTTTGTCTACGAAATGAACGGATCAAGAGGATATGCCTACCCTCTGAAGTTGAATCTCCAGACTCTAGGCAATTTCCAAGAACTGAAGAGTCAACCCAGTTCATTCTGCTTGTGGCCAAGTTACTGCAACTACTCAATGTTCTCTGTGTCATTACCCAATCTGCATGGGATCTCTGTCAGTCAGAGGGAACGTTTTTGACAAAGTTTCATTACAACTAAAAGCTGAGAGGGTTAATTGTCACATCTTGGAGCCAAGGCCAGTGGTCCACAGGAAGATACTGTCCAACACTGAAAAGCAGAATTACCAGGGATTGGAAAGTCAAGACCGTTTACTCTGTTTGCAGCTCAAGTTGCATCCGCAGGATAATGGGGAGATGTACACTATGCGAATTGTGAACCCTACATTCGCTTAAACATGTGTAGTTCACTGACAACCCACAGATAAATAGTTATCAGAACTGCAAAGGTTAAAAAATCATATTGCAGGCCAAACGAGTCATCCACAGGACGAAACTGTCTAACACTGATGCCGAATTTCCAGGGATTGGAAAGTCAAGACCGTTTACTCTGTTATCTAGGCTCTTTTTCTCAGGCTACATCCGCAGTGCCAGAGGGGAGTGCAAGTGAGCTCTGGATTCCCTTTATAGCCCACGAGTGTCTACTAAAAGGTATCCGAATTGCAACGGTTTCAACAGCATCACATGTTGCAGTCCAAACGAGTCATCCACAGGAAGAAACTGTCCAAGATGGATGTGGAATTACTAGGGATTGAAAAGTCAAGACCGTTTACTCTGTTCGCTTTCTCTAACTACATCCGCAGGGCCAATTAAGAGGGGCAATGTATACGTGTGAACCCGGATTTGCTTACATTACACATACAGCCCATGTAAAGGTACCAGAATCGCAATGCTTTCAAAGGCATCCCAAAGGCATCTCATATTGCAGTCCAAACAAATCATCTACAGGAAGAAACTGTCCAACACAGATTCAGAATTACCAGGGTCAGGAAGTCAAGACCATTTAGGCTCATTTTTAATATCAAACTATATCCGCAGGGCCAAGAGGGGAAATGTATACATGTGAACCCTGGATTTGCTTACATTACACATACAGCCAGTACAGAGTGTCAACTGCAAGGTATCAGAATCAAAACAGTTTCAAAAGCATTGCATGTTGCAGTCCAAACAAGTCATCCACAGGAAGAAACTGTCCAACACTGAAATGCGGAATTACCAGGGACTGGAAAGTCAAGACTAGTTACCCGGTTAGAAGCTAATTTTTATCAAGCTATATCTGCAGGGCCTGTTAGGGAAAATGTATGCCAACCCTGGATTCATTTCAATCATACACTACACTGACAGACCTGGAATGAAAAGTTATCCAAAATGCAAGGGTTAATTTGTCCGATCATGCAGCCAACACGCACTGCCCACAGGGACATGCCATCTACACTTAACTCCAAACTCTGAGGCAGTTTCCTATGATTGAGAAGTCACCACCGTTTACTCTGTTAGCAGCTCATCATTTCAAAAACTGCAACCCACAGCCACATGAATGGATCATGTGCACATGTGCACATGGCAGCCAAAGAATGACAAAGTTTCAGTCTTACAAAAGTTCTAAAATCACAAATTGTAGGCCAAAGGAGTGGCCCGAGGGGAGGTCCCATCCCAATAACAAATACATTTGACAGGGACTGCAAAGTCAATCTTGCTTAACTTTGGTCGCAGCTCATTTTTTTCTTAAGTTGTTTATAAAAGCTACTGGGGAGGCATATAATATGAAACTCTGCAACATACTTTAAAATGATAAACCATCGCCCAGTCCTAAATGAAACGTAAGGAACCAGAATTGCAATAAATTGTGTACAATCGCAAAATGCTGCCCAAAAGGGTTGTCCAAAAGGGGAGATCCCATCCCAATAACAAAGAAAATTGCAGGGAACAGAACAGTCAATCCTGCTTAACTCTGGTTGCAGCTCAGTTTGTTCTTAAGTTACACGTCTGCAAGGCCACATGGGAATCAGGCATAAACCAAGGAGCAATGACTGTACACAGCCAAGGGGAGAGGCAAAGTATGAGAAATGCAAGCGTTAATCATCAGATCCCGGAGCCTCTACTGGTGGTCCAAGGGGAAATCATATCCCAATAACAAAGCAAATTGCTAGGGACTGGGAAGTCAATCCTATTTAGCTCTGTCCGCAGATCATATATTCTGAAGTTGAATCGCAAAGGCCTTAGGGGAATGCGTGGATACACCCTGGATTGGTTACAGCACACACACTGGCAGCCCAGGGGCCACATTGTGATCACTGTTAACCCACAGAGTACATGTATCAGAAAATAGAAATGCTGTTGAGAATAATGCAATGTACTACACACTTCACACTCGGTATGCAAACTTACCAGTACATTGCTACATGCATTCAATGGGGAGAACTTCTTCAGATGAGCTGCTGTACATTATCTCTACTCTTTATTAACTCAAATTTTGCAAAGTCCGTGTTAAATTTAATCCATGGATTATTTTAACCTAGGGTTAAACCAGTTTTAAAACCCCTTTGCTACAGGGAATCTGGTGGGTTAGGCACAAAGACTTTGGGGATTTCAGAATCTCAAAGGGTTGCAGGTTAACCCTCTGATGCATTGAAAACATACACAGGGGCTGGGGGCGATTTTGTCCCCCAAAAGAGCCTAAAAATGATAAAGGAGCCCCGTAATATCAATGTGTCATAGAGTTTCATGCAAAACAAATTGGGAGTGCTATTTCAAGGCAAGCTAGTTTTGAAATTAGCCCCAAAAATATTTTTCTTTTTTCCCCCATGCTCTGATGAGAAATTGGGCCAATATACCCCTGGATGGATCTGAAAAGGGTTCACGTAAACCTCTGGAGGTGACATCAGGGTCTGAAAAGGGTTCACCCAAACCTCTGGAGGTGACGTCAGCTGCACTTCACCTTTACTCCATAACTCCAATTTGAGAAGTTTCAGTTGTCAAATTACTCTAGAGCGTGAAAGCTAAAAAAAAATATGATAATTGGACACTGTACGTGCCAACCTTCACATCCACTCACATACACCAACTGTGAAAAGTTTCAGTTTGATATCGGGTTTCGAGACGAGAAACGAAAGGAAGAAAAGCGGCGTATCACTTGACTCGATGACCAGACTGCGTTTGCTGCTGTTCATACCTAGACAAAGATTTGACTTGAACCCATTCAGGACTGGTCCTGAACATACTCTGGCTAGGGTCTATGGAGAATACATGTTATAGCAAAACCAATCAGTCCTGAATGGGTTATTCATGTTTATGTTTACCCATTCAGGACTGGTCCCGAAAATATTTGGGCTTTGGTCTATGGAGAATACATGTTGTAGCAAAACCAGTCCGTCCTGAACGGGTTAAGTTGAGTTTCAAATTATTGAGAAGAGAATGAGAAAATATATTTGCTGCACATATACAATGCTCAAAATGAGCACTTTCTTGCTTGATGCATGATGAGATTTACAACCAAAAAATTACATTTTTCTCTTGTAGTTGAACCAAAAATGCTCAGGACGATATTGCCCCCGAAATGCCAAAAATGGCCCCTGAAAATCCTTAAAAAGCCTCCAAGAGTTCAATGCAAAATAATTTTAGGGTGCTATTTCCATGCAGGCGAGCTTGAGAATTGCCTCCCCCCCTAAAAAAAGAATAATAATACGGTTAATGTAGAATACATTGCAGTTTTAGTTTCTTAGTTTCTTACCTTCATATTGATTGATTCTGAAGTTCTTGAGTTCTCTGTCTATGCGGACGGTGAGGCAGTAGCTGTTGTAGTTCTCTGGGTTCTGGCGGATTAGGTACACCCCATCCTGACCACCCATTTCATCAACCTTCTGCTTTGCTTTCGACAAACTGTAATGACAAAATATTTTTGTTTTAAATTGATATTTCCAAAGCCGTAAAGTTATAATACCAAGAAGGCTCATTTTATACTAAGCCTGGGTCGGAACGGTCGGAAGACCGGAATCCGTCCGGTGGGTGTGTGTTCCGGTTTTGTTTTCTCCATTCCGGTATTCTGATGAAACAATGTAATACATAAAGAATATCTTATATATTTTGTAGTAGAAAACTATCAGAAGAAAACAAATGACAAAAAAGTACAAGAAAGACGATGTCGAATGCAACTTACAACGACAAGAAATCCGCTGCGTTTATTATGAAAGCCGATCTAGACTAGTAGGCTACTAGTAGCTACCCGGCCCGGCGCGCCCCGCACAGTCATGCGCTATGCACAGCTGCTACCATTATAGCGCTCAGCTCGAGCTGCACTGTACGTGCAGCTCGAGCTGAGCGCTATAATTTAGATCAAACGATAATTCTCAATTAAACGTTGACATCCAGTCCGCCCTCTTTCGGTTACTAATGCTCAATACAACCCGCCATATCACTCATATACTTTGCGTGCAGGTTACGGGTCTATTTTCTTACGCAAGAATCCATCCGCCGGGACTTCCCCAATTCCCGGCGGATGGATTCTTGCGTAAGAAAATAGACCCGTAACCTGCACGCAAAGTATATGAGTGATATGGCGGGTTGTATTGAGCAATATTAGTAACCGAAAGAGGGCGGACTGGATGTCAACGTTTAATTGAGAATTATCGTTTGATCTAACATCAGTACAGTGATGTGCAGCTCGAGCTGAGCGCTATATAATGGTAGCAGCTGCATAGCGCATGACTGTGCATGTGCGGGGCGCGCCGGGCCGGGTAGCTACTAGTAGCCTACTAGTCTAGATCGGCTTTCATAATAAACGCAGCGGATTTCTTGTCGTTGTAAGTTGCATTCGACATCGTCTTTCTTGTACTTTTTTGTCATTTGTTTTCTTCTGATAGTTTTCTACTACAAAATTTTCCGCGAGGCAGTTGAGTTGGCCTGTCTCGCAGCGCGGGGCCTGCCTGCGCTGCCGAAGCTATGGCAGACCTTCTAGTGCGTGTTCGTTCCGTATCATTCATTGGCAGGTTTTTTTTTTTATCGGAATACCGGATTCCGACCGGCACAACACCGGCGGATTCCGGAACAAAAAAATTCCGACATGACTCAGGCTTATTTTATACAATGTAGAGGTGCACAATTACTGTATTTGATGTTATCAATGAGTAAAATATTGGCACTATTCTGTAGTCTAGTGGGTTCTGCTGAATATGGTACAGCCCATCCTGTCCACCTATTTCATCCACCTTCTGCTAAGCTATACCTTCAAAACTGAAATGAAGAATAAATAGAAAACAAAATATTTTCCCAAACTGAATATGCCTCATAAAGGTAACATACAAGTGTATGTTTTACAATAGATTTAATGGTGTATAACAGATCTAAATATTATTCTGTAGTCTCAGGGGCTCTACCAAATCAGCCTTTGACCTTTCCGCCTTGTTGTGGCTGAGGCATAAATATTACCTTTAATAATTCTCAATTCTTTATTCAGCCGATCGACTGAATTAAAAATCTAATCTACTCACGGTATCGGTCCATGGCATCGGTTCTTCACAAGCTGGACGAGTGAGGGCGGTGCAATCTCTTCATTCAGGTAGTGGTAGTAGTCTATGAGTAACCGGTAGTAACCGTCCAGTAGGCACGCAAAGGACTCTGCATCGCTCCGAGATTTCATCTCAAGAAACTGTAACAACAACAAAAAAGTAAATTGAGATCATTAAGCAGGAATCAAAATAATACATATTTATAGAGTGCAACTGCAAAGTGCATGATTTCCACTCCCTGGAGAGTATTTCAGCCAGTCCCTGGTTAGGCAAACACAATACCAATGAAACACCTTCCCATCCTTCTGGGGTCCCATTTCCTGGGTAGAGAGCAGCAGAATTGGATAAAAGAAATTCTGTACATTTTTCTGTCAGGTACTTTTAGAAGTCATCAAGTAGGCAGAAAAAAAAACAACTGCATCATTTCAATATTTCAGTAGCTCTGAATAGAATTTTAAAGGTAAGAGATGATGTTACAATTTGGAATAATTATTTCACAAAGTATGACTATAAACAAACAAAATAGTTATCTCAATACTCTATGAGCATACTTTTTTATCACTAAACTCAACTAATTGGGGTCTTCATGAAACAAAAACAGGGAGGTACATTGTACGTGTCATAATACATCAATCCTCAACTAGATACAGTGAATCCTCGCTATGAGGACCTTAGAACCATTAAAATCACCTTGTTATATTTTTGTTCTTACATATAATATATCAGAGCTCTTATTACATGGGGGTACCACCAAACTAGAAACTTGGGTAGGAATATATAATAACAATAGCGCCTAATGCAGAACAGCTTCTCACCGCTTTTATTATTATTATCCCTGGTCATTTGGTAGAGTTCAGACCCGCACAATTATCTTGCACACATTCTAAATTCCCCGGGGAGCATACTAGCCGCGGGCAACCGTATCTATAGGTGCACAAGGCTAATTTTCACCAGACCAGTTACCCATTTATATGACCTAGTACCCTGGATCAGATGAACTTTCTAGGCATTTTCAGAAGAGGACTTGCCCTACTGGCCATTGCTCCCAAGCCCAGGTGTCAACTATCAGGAGCTTCAGACCCCCCTTCCCGCCTTAGGACACTCTCTGCCAAGTTTGCTTCAGTTCTTGATTGGGAGGAGAAATTATGATCCGAGTCTTAGCCTGCCAAAGACAGTCCTGGGGATATGTTTCTTGAGATGTGGGGTGTAGAGAAAATATTGTTCCATTTATTTTGTATTGTAAGATTACAAAATTGTGCCTTAAACTTAAAGCATACTTTGTACCAATATTATATGGCCATGTTCCAAAGGTAGAGAACAATTTTGTGAGGAAAGAGATGCACCCTTCTAGGCATTGTGAGAACCCAGGTGTCAAATATCAGAAGGTTCAGACCCCCTTCTGGCCTTAGGACAATTTCTGCCAAGTTTAGTTTGATTCTTGATTGAGATAATAAAACAAATTATCCTTGGCCCACTAAGGACAGTGTGCGCCATATCTTTGACTCAATAATTATAAAGATGGATACTTACACAATTGTTTGATACCATTAATCAAATGTATATGTTGTACAATACCTACCGTATATTTCTACATTTATTAATTTTGTATATGCAACCAGTACTGTCTCTTTAATCCATTCAGGGTTGGGTTTAAAATACTCAGGCTGATTTAAACTGGGGTCTACGGAGCATTCATGTTAATCCAAAATCAACAAGTCTTGAATGGGTTTAGTTGCATACTTCATGCCCTATGACCATATATTCCTAATCAAAGAATAAGGTTTCCACATTTGTAAAAGAGAGATGCCCTATTGGGCATTGCTCCCATTCCCTCTGAAAGCACAGGTGTCAGATATCACCAGATTAGGACCCCCTTCCCGCCTTAGGACAATTTCTGCCAAGTTTACTTCAGTTTTCTAGATTGAGAGAAGACATTATGAATCTTAGCCTTTCAAGTAGTGCCAAAAATATCTCATACCACTGGCACTGAGCCCACGACATTTGGACTTGGGTCTCGAGAATATGGTTTTACTACCAGAATGTTATCTTTACCCTCCTCTAACCCATCTATAGTGACCTGCCTACACTATCATGTTTCCCAACATTCCCAGTATCATTAAGATTAGGATTAAGAGTTTAAGGATCAGGTTTAGTGTTAGATTTAAGGCTGACTGTCTACTTTGGAGATCTTCAAGGAAATGGAAGTACACGGGGACATATAAAAGGGTGTGGACCCTTCTTCAACCATAAACCTCTCCTTAATGTATTATCAGGTGTCAAGTTTGACTTGCTTCAGATTTACTTTGCCAGCTTGGGATAATCTCTACCTAGTTTGGTAGATTTCTTAATTTTAAGAAGATTAACGAACAACAAATTTCAATGAACACATCATCTTTCCTATTCTCCCCCCTAAACAAAAAAAATGTTAACAAAATATCTCATATCCCATTCAGCTCAATTCCAAAATAAACTACTTTTAAAAAGTGATTTTTTATTTTTTTTACTGGAAGAACACAGTATAAAGTATTTAATTGTATCATAGCTCATTGCCATAGATCTGTACCCCCCCCCCCCCCCCCCCCCACACACACACACAGGCAAACACAAATATACACACAATATAATATATTCCTTTCAAGGAATTAAACCCCTTTCTTTTAACTCAGGTTCAGTTCTTGATGAAGACAAAATAAAGATAATGAACTTTCACTTCACTGTTTATACAATTCTCTAGCTGTGTAGTGTTGCCTGTTGAATTTACTTCAGTGTCTAAATAATAATAATGGTTGTTTGATATAGTGCTATTCACGTCAACGCTTTACACTAAATCCGAGCCTTCTGTTCCGAATCAAGAAAAGAAAATAGTGAATGCGGAGTCTTTACAAACGTTGGGTTCATTGTCCTAGCTACTCCCAAGCTCCCAACAGTTAGTACTCCCTTTCTGTGTAGAGTTTGCCCCTCAGGTCTGTAAGGAGTTGGATGTCAAGTTTACCCTACTTTTGAATTTTGATTCACTTTTCCCCCGATGGTTTCAACACATATCAGCTCAGTACTTGAGCAAGTAAACAAATACTTCTTCAATTTTATATTTATTTTGGGTAGGAAATATACGGGGGCTGAGGGCAATTTTGCCACCTGATTTTGAAAATAGCCCCCTGAAATCAGTAGGTAGCCCCCTGAAATCAGTAGGTAGCCCCTAAAATTACCATGTAGGTTATTATGTGAAATATTTTGTGATATCCATCAGATTGAAAAAGTAGCCCCCCAAAATAAAAAATTAATTCCTACATTGCCCTGATGATTTCTACACATTTCAGCTCAGTACTTGAGCAAGTAAACAAATACTTCTTCAATTTTATATTTATTTTGGGAATGAGATGGTATTAAAAACTTAAATCTGTAAAATCTAGTTTACATATCCAAGTACATGTAGGTTCATGCAGGAAAAATATCCCATCCTTGATCTCACGTAGGGATAACCCTCTCAAAACTTCTTTATAACAATTAGTATGTCGAAGTTTACATACAAATTAACTGGGTTAGGGCCCTAGATGGGCAACGTACTATTGGGCAGGGGCCACCAAAAGTTGGCTATGGGCCATAATAAGTGCACTTAGTCTTAGGGCCATTTCACAGACTAGGGCAACCAATTAAATCTGACAGAAAGTCAGATTGACTGATATATTGTATCATTTCATGCCAACCAAATGTAAGAATAAACCTCATTCTACTATGCTGAAAGGGGGTAGGGGGCATCCCCCCAAAAAACTGGCCAACTATAAGCCAAGCTTACCCTTTTGCTAACCCTAACTGCGCCCTATCCAAGCCCATAAGTAAGGGGGCATTTTCTTTCACTATCCTCTAATCATAACTTGCTGCATGCATGGTCTACATCCATTTGGTCCACTCAGAATTCTTCTACGTACTGGCAATTCAGAGCTTTAGGATTAAGGTTTAGGGTCAGGGTTTGGGATTAGGATTAGGGTTATGGTTAGGCTTCTTATCAGGGATACCAGTTGGTTTCTCCAGATAAGCCTGAAAAGAGACCCAGACATGTTGGAGCCTCACATGTTATGTACAATATGAAGCCTAATAACGCATGATATGGAAAGGTGTCAGGGCCTGAAATCAGGCTAATAGCCTGAAAACTGGCATCCCTGTCTTATGTTATGATCGAGTTTGGAGTTTGGGAAATCAAAGTGTCAGACATCATGGTGTAGTCTATCAAGAGATGCAGACCAACATTGGTGTAGACCAAGGGACCCTTTGAAACCCCTTCAACATACATGCATGTAAGTACCACAACATGATGCTAATAGAGGTAATCAATAAAAGATGAAATATGTTTTTAACCTTTCAGCCATAATGATATCATATTACCCATGTCCCTAGAGTGACCTGGGACCGGATGATAAACACAGAGAGCATTAGCTTCTGTGTGGCCCTGCACTTGACTTTACATTTAAAGATAATCTCCTTCCTTTGCAGGCATCTTCAACTTCAGTAAAATGTTTCATGAACCACAATAATATGATGTACATGTTGTAAATCAAGTTGGTGAAATTTGAATGTTCTAACCCTTTTATTCTGAATCTATGTATCATGGATTATTTGCTCCTTCCACCGGGGTAGGAAATAAACGGGGCTAAGGGCGACTTTGCCCCCTAATTTTCAAAATAGCCCCCTGAAATGAGTAGCTAGCCCCTTAAATTACCATATAGTTATTATGCGAAATATTTTGTGATATCCATCAGATTGAAAAAGTAGGCCCCTAAAATAAAAATAAACAATTATTTCCTTGCCTTCCACCACATGTGGGTTCATAAACAAACAATATGTTTTAAATGTGTTTATACAAACTTTAAGACTATAATGGTTCATAATGTCGTAAATGACTCGACAGGTTAAGCCATCTGCATGACCATGAACCTGACTTAATATTGAAAGGCTTATGAGGTCTATGGCGAACCCCATCATTCATGTTTGCTCATAATTTCATCATGTATCAAGAACTTGGTAAAAAGCACAGGATGTGTTTTAAATTGATTCACTGATTCAGTACTGCATCATGGGTAACGTTGTCATTAATGACTGGACTGGAGCTACATGCCCAAGTAGCATGTTTGTGACCTTGGACATTAAACCCATTAAACCTTGCACTTTAAAAGCTTTTCTGATGGCTAACCTCATCATTAACGTGAATATATAGAAATTAGAACTAAATGCACATTGTACATATTCAGGACAGGTACAAAAAAATACTGTAGATGGAGAATACATGATGTTGTACCAAATCAACTCGTCTGGAATGGATTAACCTTCTATACAGACTGGTGTACAACCCAACATTATTGCCTCATGTTGGGATGTTGGTTCCCTTTAAAACGATAGTTGAGTTTTGGTATACATGTAGAGGGCGCTACACAAAATATATTTTTTTGTGAGATAAAGAAAAACTGAATGTTAAATTCAAAAGAGCATACAATTTAAATGACAGAATAAACTTTATTTGATCAAAATCCGTTCAGAAATGGCTGAAATATCCACTTGTAAACAACCATTTGTATAATTGTAATACTTGTGGGGCCGCACATTTATTTGATGATTTTGAACCAGCCGATAACAAATTTTAAAAATGCTTCCTCTTTTCAAAAATTACGAAAGAGGTTTTTAAATAGTTGTTGATTATCTCTCTATCTTATTACTATTTCAACAAAACATCACATGCACAATATTTTATTTTAAATGTTTAAAACCAATGAGAGTTTAGAGAGCGCCCTCTTGAGGTTTTAATGGCTCTTTTTGAATGATAACAGGCTTTTTACTTAGTCATTTGTTATGTTTTATTCCTTTCGAGCATGGTGGAGTTGTTCTATTAGTTTGTAATGTAATGGTGCAGGTTTTGGTTACTAAAATTCAGTTTGACCAAAACTGTACTCTCTTTACAAGAACTCAAGTATCCCTTTAAGCCTTTGGTGTGTCCCTGACCTTGACTTCACACTTACAGCCAAGATGCACTGTTCAAATTGGAAATCAACCAGAACATCCCAGATCATTGGGACATTATAATTAGGCCATGAAAAATAAATGGTTGGATTGGCGTAACCCGCCCCTAAAAATACCGGCGCTAATGCACGCCGACCCTAGAGGTTTTTTCTGAATTTTATTTTAAAAATAAAATAAAATAAAAATAAAAATTTAAATGACAGAATAAACTTTATTTGATCAAAATCCGTTCAGAAATGGCTGAAATATCCACTTGTAAACAACCATTTGTATAATTGTAATACTTGTGGGGCCGCACATTTATTTGATGATTTTGAACCAGCCGATAACAAATTTTAAAAATGCTTCCTCTTTTCAAAAATTACGAAACAGGTTTTTAAATAGTTGTTGATTATCTCTCTATCTTATTACTATTTCAACAAAACATCACATGCACAATATTTTATTTAAAATGTTTAAAACCAATGAGAGTTTAGAGAGCGCCCTCTTGAGGTTTTAATGGCTCTTTTTGAATGATAACAGGCTTTTTACTTAGTCATTTGTTATGTTTTATTCCTTTCGAGCATGGTGGAGTTGTTCTATTAGTTTGTAATGTAATGGTGCAGGTTTTGGTTACTAAAATTCAGTTTGACCAAAACTGTACTCTCTTTACAAGAACTCAAGTATCCCTTTAAGCCTTTGGTGTGTCCCTGACCTTGACTTCACACTTACAGCCAAGATGCACTGTTCAAATTGGAAATCAACCAGAACATCCCAGATCATTGGGACATTATAATTAGGCCATGAAAAATAAATGGTTGGATTGGCGTAACCCGCCCCTAAAAATACCGGCGCTAATGCACGCCGACCCTAGAGGTTTTTTCTGAATTTTATTTTAAAAATAAAATAAAATAAAAATAAAAATAAAAAAATAAAAAATTGCAATAGAATTTGCAATTTCGATGTGTTATGTGTGTGTTTTTGTATATTTGTGTGAAGAAAAAAATAAATAAAAAATTTGGGGTGGCCCGTTACTCCAATCAAACAATTTTTTTGTTTTGGCCTTACAGTGTGTTGTAGACATATTGTGGCAAATTTGATTGAAACTGTAATGCTGCCCATTGTGGTCAACAGTCATGCAATTCTAGTTGCCGTGTTATAAAAATTACCAAACACTGCATTCTTTTGGGTAAATATGGTTTGAATTGTAACTCTGGCAATTTCAGTCATACCATTCGTATTTGTTGGTTGTTCATTTTCATAATTTGTTTTTAAGCCATAGAGAAGTATTAGAAAAATTACGGAAATCAAATTGGCCAAACAATTGATCGACATGGTTGAAATAGTGTAAAAGAAGGCTTCTGTGTTAAAATATGAACCATAACATGTAGAAATATTAGGAAATGTCCATGCGCCGCCGCATTAGATTGGGCAAAAAGTTCACAGCTTGTTACACCCGGGACTCTTTGGCTTGATTCTTGTAGCTAGCCGATCTTCCACGCGCTGCGGGGTTTGCGTGTGCTTTGCATGTACATGTATGAACATTTCAAATTATAACCGTCAGCGATATCAATCTGTTACCAAAGATTTTGTCTTAATTGCAAAAAAATCAATTGATAGGCCGTTTCGTGGCCAAATTTGTATGATCCCATGTTATTAAAAATATATCCCTTCACATGGTCGGTGACAAAAACATGCATTTCAGTATTTTTGTGTGGGGCGTTTCCAAATACTGTCAGCTTTAACGACCAATCAATCATGTCTTTCTGCTTGTTATACTGATTACTTTTCCTATGGTTATGTTTCCTTCTCTCTAATAAACATAACGCCTAATGGGTTTATAAAGCCATACAAAGTAAGAGAATAACAGAATTACAAACAATGTAATAATCAAAGACTGTAATTAAATAAATTGTTGTTTGATAATATTTGGCATAATCAGGTTACTTTGAAGAAATCAAATAAATAGTGTATCATTTGAAGTCATTTCGAGTTACAAACCATGTAATTAACAATCCAAGCCTGTAATGAAGAGTTTGGTAATAACTCAATTTGGGAACAACTGCGTAATGGATGCATTGCTCGTACTGTAATGCGCTGCGCGCTGCATGACCAACGATCATATTATATTAGCTCGTACGCATATTCGGTAACGTAAATGATTAATTGCGCGGAGAGATCGTTGTGTTGGCTGACCAACGATCATATAGTGGATCGTGGTGGGGTATTCTGCAGTTAAGCCTCAATTTGTTTTCAGGCTATTTTGAAGGAAAAACAATGTAGCATTTAGATTAAGTATGAAAACCTACAAATTAGTACAAGCAGTCAATGTCAAACACATTTGAAACTGAAATGTTTTGTAATGTCACATGTGTACATGTTTCCCAATAATGCAATATTTACTGTAAGTTGATACCACCAGTGCAATGGCACAGGCAGGGCTCAAAATTATGCAGTGCTGGTCCGTTGGTTCAGGGCCACTACAAGTGAGCCTGAGGTCCCGGCTGAGCCCTGACTGAACAACCAAAATTAACCAACTGTCAACAGGAACATGGGTCTTGTATTAACTCTGGATGGGGATTGTAAATATAGTACTAGTGAACAGGTGAAGATGTTACTGATTGTCATCGTTTTTGGATACGTACTTGCCCATCAGGGCCACTAGGCCCCAAAAAAGTTGATTTCTAGCATTAGCATCAAGTCTCGGGTGTACTGTAATGATGGAATCTCATTTTGCGATGTTAACGGATGCCTTTAAGAAAGGTTAATTTAAATAGAGATCTGCATTAGATGCCTTCCTGTCAGTAATGTACACATGCACACTCAATAATCACCAGCCACGACTCCTGGCAAAGAGCTCAGCCACGTATGGCACAACTGCCCTCAATATATAATCAGAGCTCCCACTACTAAAGGTAGGGCTGTGGCAGAGGGGTGTATTGGGGGAGGGGAAGGGGGATTGGGAAGGAGGGGGGGAGGGGGGACTAAAAAGGGGGAAGGGGATTAAGAAGGGGTGGGGTTTAAGGAGGGACAAGAATTAGCTTCATTATAATCAGAGCTCTCACTAAAGATAGGGCTATGGCAGAACCAGGAACAAACTAGAGGGGGTTAGGGAAGGGGGAAGGGGATTAAGAAGGGTGAAGGGGATTACAGTGGGGAACCAGAATTAACACATGGGGCAGCATGATCTGCCCTCAGTAAGCTCAGTGCTGTTAAGTCTTAGAGTAAGAACAATACCAGGACTCTATGAAACATTATTTTCAGGCAGTAAATAACTACAAGGAAATAACTTGCCAATTATCCAATGTTCATTGCCCACATTAGGTACATTAAAGGGATCTTAACTTTGTTGACGAGTGCAAAAAGTGATGAGTGATTAATAAAATGTGTAGGTGTGATCTGATATGTCCACAAATTAATGTGTGAACATTTCACATTAATTGGATGCTTTTTGGCAGAGAAATTAGTAAAAATGCAAGTGATATTCACTTACTCATTGCACTTTCTTGTACACGGCTTAAATTATCCTGGAGAAAATTTAACATCTGAACCCTTCAATCGTAAATATCTTTTGAACGACATGGAAATTTGAAAAAAAACCCCAACCTGTCCCGTGCTTTTATTGTTAATATGAACATGACAAGGTATGAGAGAACCACTAGAGTTCCAAGTAAGTTTTGAGGATTTGAACAATGTCACTAGAATCCTTTAGGCAGAAATGTAAAGACAAACATTGTAAGATCATAGTTAGTGCCGAGTCAAACCGGATATTTTGATAAACGGATATGAGTCGAGTAAAAACGGACGGATATCGGATATATCTGAAAAACAAAAAAATTATAATAAATAAATAAATTTGATATCCGAGAATTTGAATCCCGTATCCGACCTTCACGGTCGGATATCGGATGGATATTCGTTTGGACTCGGCCCTAATCATAGTATAAATTGATAATGTTTCTTTTTAATCCCTCCATACATGTATAAGCCCAATTTTCATCTGATCAGAACAGTGTCAATGTTTTCTTCCAATGGAGGAGATGGCAACGATCACCACCCCTGGGGGAATGCCATGTCTCCCCCCCCCCCCCCCCTTACTCTTGGTACAGTCCCCCTTACCCCCCTCCCTTGGGGCAGGGGCTAGTTACAGGTTAGTTGGTGGATGTTGTTTGCATATTAGGCTTGTTTGTATGAATGTTTCATAGGTACATACATGTACGCATGCACATGATGCTGTGCATGTACTGTACAGTGTGTTTACTTCATATTATGCACATGTACACACACAACCAGGATGTTTGAGCATTGTTTTCTTGACTCCACTGTTTTCCAGTTTTATAGTCATCATGTGTTTCTAACAAAATCAATAGTAATGCTGATCTGTGCTTTTAACCCCATCCCAATGAAAAAAACAACAGACAATCATCATCAGTGCATGGGAAAGGCACAGTAAAATATAATTTACCCTTTTGGAAAACCTCATGACTTGATTTTAAATAATGATCATGTCTCCTCCATGATCTAAACTCATTTTCCCAACCCTTTAGTAATATTGTGGGCTATTCAGTTCCCCCAATACCAAAAAGAACCCCCACCCCCCCACCCCCCCCCCCCCCCCCTATAAATCAAATATTGTATTCCAGGATTCATTGGAAAACTAAATTTAGAGTGCTATGAACAAGCGTAGCTCCTGGAAAATACAAACTGTAAATGGAACCTGCCCCTCCCCCTCCTCAGCCAGCACCCCACCCCCAATCCAAGTGAGCCCCACCCCACCCACAACCCCAGTGAGACCCACACCTCCCCCAACCCCAGTGAGACCCATCCACCCCCAACTCCAGTGAGCCCCACCCTTCTCTCCACAGACAGAGACAAGATTCCAGCATTAGCAGGTAAATGACCTTACCCTCTCCCTCCCCTCCCTCAATACTATACTAAGGAACTCCTTGGTCATTCACAGCCAGCTGGATTTATGAACACACAAAAAGGACCACACACTTGAAGACAAGCAGTCAACAACAAATAACACTGGGGGGGGGGGGGGGGGGGGGGAGGGGCAATTTAGCCCCCGAAATGCCATGAAGAGCCCTAGTAAATTTGCATTCTACAATGTAGTTCAATGCAAAACAATTTTTAGAATGCTATTTTCATGTAAACAAGCTTTCAAAGAACCCCCTGAAAAATAAATGTTAATGTTTCCCCCGGATCTCAAGTTTTGCACAACCGCGTACAAAGTGAGTGTAATAAGTTAGTGAATATCACTTTGCATTTTTGCTCATTACTCGGCCATATAACGTTCATTTAACTTGAAATTTTCAGATTTTTCACACAATACCCTGTGGACATATCAGATACATTGTATCAACCTCTCATCACTTTTTGCACATGTCAACAAAGTTACTAGATCCCTTTAAAGGTTACCACCACCCAAAAATAATATTGTTATTAAAGAAAGGTAACATCTTTAGTATTCCATTCCATCAACAAGTTCACAAAAATATGTTTCCAGAAAAAAAAAAAAAAATTGGAAACGCATCACCATTCTAAAGCATGCGTTCATGCGGTCTGAATTACGCAGACTGCTATGTGTGCGGTGAATTGCAACGTGTGCAGAGCGAACGAATCGCCCGGGAATCTATTGTTTACAAACGTGCGCATGAATAGCATTGGCGCACTCGCAAATCGTTGGCCCGTATGGAACCAGGAAATAGCAGTGGTTCCGTAAGTGGTGGAAATTAATTGCTTTAACATTCATTTTCCCTGCTACAGGATGCCTGAACTGAAACCTCTTCCATTTCCACTCCAAACTTGACCTCTAACCCTGAACTGAACTTCAAGATTTGTTTAATTCAGTGGCCTGAAACCAGGTCTGAAACATATAAGCTGGCCCCAAACAAAGAAATAAAACATAATAATATCATATTTGGTCGCCTATTCAGGGAAGTAGAATTCGCGGGCAAATATTAAAGGGACTTAGTAACATTGTCCAAAGCCTCAAAATAAAATTTTAATTCTAGCGGTTCCATCATACCTTGTTGTATTCGTATTAACAATAAAATCATGGGACCGGTTTCGGTTTTTCAAATTTCCCTTTCGTTACAAAGATATGTACGATTGAAGTATTCAGATAAGAAAAACTCCCCCGGAGTTTTTCTTACCATGTACAAAGTGAGTGCAGTGAGTTAGTGAATATCACTTTGCATTTTCGCTCATTACTTGGCCATGCAATGTCCATTTGACTTGAAATTTTCACACAATACCCTGTGGACATATGAGATAACAACAGTATACATTGCATCAACCCTTCATCACTTTTTGCACATGTCAACAAAGTTACTAAATCCCTTTAAGTTATGCTGGCCCAGCATAGTAGTAGCCCTGGGCAAGCAGGTCTGAGCTAATTTTGAGCACTGTCTAACCTTTATCGTAACCATAACCAATACCTAAACCTTATTATCCATATCCATCATCCTAAACCTAAGCTTCAGAATTCTGATGATGCTACCAAACAAAATGTAATATCTATAGACAAAATAGATGTACACCCAGGGCTCGACACTAACGCTTGCAGGGCTATTACCCAGGGCAAGTAAAAGTTAATGTCCGGCAAGTGAAATTTCATAAATGGCCTTTATAATTTGTTTGCCCAATCGGGCAAATATTGGTCAACTATGAGAGAATATTGTAATTCCTTAGATGTGAATCTCTTCTAGAAGCAAGCGGGCAAGTACATTTTAAAAAGTTATGATTTGACTTGCCCGAATGGGCCAGTAGAGAAAAAAAAGGTTAGTGTGGAGGCTTGGTACACCAAACAGAACAGCAAGTTCACCATTTGGAAAGATAGTATACATGCACTGAGCATGTTAAGCCCGGCGCAGACAGAACCGACTCGACCCGATCCGACTGATTTTCCGTCAGGCTAGAGTCAGTTTCGCTCAGTCGGAGCCGATCCAACATGTTGAATCGGCCTCGAATGATCTTCAACTGGCTGTTGACTGGCAAAACCGGAGTCCTGAGGCAGCGCATACTGAGTTAATCAGGCTGAAAACCAGTCGGATCGGGTCGAGTCGGCTCTGTCTGCACCGGGCATTACATGTACTCTACAAGAACTGTACATATCATGAGTGGACATTTTATTACAAGTGCATACATACACGTACATGTACCTGTACATTTGTACTCTAAGTGCATTGTTGTTTTAGGGCAAGTTACCTCAACATCGAAAGTGATACTACCGCTGCCTAGGTAGCTGAAGGCAAAGGGCCTGGGACCATATCAAATCAAATGAAAACAAGCTTGTCAAATTAGCCAAAACCGAGTCATAACATTAACATGTCAGCCCTTTCATTCAGCATGACCTACATTGTGTATGTTCATAAATATTGTGTATTTTTTTTGTTTTAGCTTTGAATTAGAGTTCCTAATGCATGCCTGCTTATGGATCGTTGGAATTGAATGTGTCAAAAAAAAGCATGTATGCAGTGTTATATGCACGCATACTGTGTATGAATATTGGAACATGAAATTAAAATCAGAACTGTCAAATATACACAATATTATGAGTAATTCATTTACAAAATTACATATCATTTGTATAGAACTGAAATCAAATGTTATGTACATGTACTGTATGTACACAAAATAAATGATGCATACATGTACATATATATATCCAGCAATTATGCATGTATTGTGCGCATTTAATTTACAGTGTACAGGTATGATTATTGGAACGTGAAATGAAAACTGGAACTGTAAAATTATAATGCAAAATATGAGTCATTTCATAATCTGCAAAAGACAATTGGAATTAGCCATACTGAAGAATGTATGCATCATAGTAAGGCCATAACAAAAAAATTGTTGGATTGGCGTAACCCGCCCGACCCTAAAAATACCGCCGACCCTAGAGGTTTTTGCCGATTGCGATCAATATCGTTATGTATCGTTGTGTATATCGAAGCGAAAAAATTGCTATCGCCTGAGTATCGCGCTGCATTTGCGATCGATATATTTGCTGCACTAAAAACCCGGAAGTGTTGCGATATCGCTTTTTCCCCGCGAGGCGATGAAGGCGCGAATATACTGTATACAGTACATGCAATGTATGTATACGCGGTACCTATGCAGCGCATATGCATGTACAATGTTTATGCCGCCGGCCAGGGCCAGCATGCATATCTGCATATTAAAAAAAAAGTAAAAAAAAAAAATCTAAAAATCCTGACCGACCTACCCTAATTTTTGGTTGCCCGTTACGCCAATCAAACAATTTTTTGTTGTTGGCCTAAGTACATGTCTTGATGCGGGGAAAAAGTAAAATGTATTTTGGGGGGGGGGGGGCTACTTCTCAAGCTTGCCTGCATGGAAATAGCACTCTAAAATTTGTTTTGCATTGAACTCTACATAAATTTATTGGGGCTCTTTCTGATATTCGGGGGCTCTTTTGGGCAATTCCGAGGCTAATTCGCCCAGAGTCCCCCTGCATTTGTTTCACTGCATTGATGGTAATTATGATATTGTACTACTACAACGTAACTTTAATCAGTTTCTCTTTATAATGATGAATATTGCAACATTAATAAATTACTAGAAAATTACAATTATCATAACTGTTTCATACATATACAATATGAATTGTTCCGTCTCAATCCTACAAGTAGATCAGCTTTCCCAAACGCTCATAATGCCAGTTTATGGATCATTGCATTCAAGGGAGTGCAAATAGACAAAAGCAAGTATACTGTATGTATTGTTGCCAAGCATTCCCCTTACAGTACACTGTACACGTTCGATGATGCATGACACATCCATGTACACAAGCTCCACTTGAAGTTCATTCAAAAGGGCTCTCTGGATCTGAACTGTGCAAATGAGTTGCTAAAAATAATCATGCATTATTTTTGTTATAATGACATCCAAAACTTGTCACCACAAAAAAGAAAGGAAAAATACGGACTGAACATAGAGTAGTTAACCTAGATATTCAGTGAACTTAAAATGTAACCCTTTTTCTCCCATTTTAAAGGGATAGTTGAGTTTTGGTATAGAGGGCGCTACACAAAATAATTTTTTTGTGAGATAATGAAAAACTGAGTGTCAAATTTGAAAGAGCATACAGTTTTAATGGCAGAATAAACTTGATTTGATCAAAATCGGTTCAGAAACGGCTGAAATATCCATAAACATAACCATAATTTGTAATAAATGTGGGCCCCACAAGTATTCAATAATTTTGAACCAGCTGTTAAAATTTGTTTTAAAATGCTTCCTCTTTTCAAAAAATGTCAAGAGGTTTTTAGATAGTTGTTGATTATTATTATTATCTAATTATTATTTCAAAAAAAAATCAAATGCACAAAATTGTATTCAAAATGGTTTAAAGGGGTATTCCGGGCCTGATAAAACCATTCGTTATTTGAATAAGCAGAATAAGAGGCATAATTGGTGAAAATTTGATCAAAATCAGACAAGAAACACGGGAGTTATACCTATTTGAACATCATGTAGTAATGAGCGATCGTTTCAAAATTGCCGCCATATGCAACATCATTGACGAGCAACTCGCCATGGCTTTAGTACATGAAAATACACTTATTTCTCATTTTCGTTGCTAAAAATTAATTTTCTCTGCTTGTTTTCACAAATTCATAGAAGAATATCGATGGGCCAACCTCTTTGGAATTTGTAAGCTCATAAATTTGCTTTGTTATTAAGAAAATTTAAATTTTTTAAAATTTCCATGTAGAAGTAAAAAATGGCTGCAGCTCGCAAGTGACGTCACGATCGATAGCAATTGCGAACAATACTAAAAATCGGAGCAAAGTTCATCCTGTCATAACTTTTTTGATTGCTCTACCGTTTTGGCTCAGATTTCATGAGGCTGACATCATGATTCTTCATATTCACTTCATTTTATAGCAAACATCACATTTCTGGGGTGGAATTCCCCTTTAATGCATTTTTTGAAAGCGCCCTCTTTAGTTTAAACAGCTCTTTTTAAAATGATAACAGGGTTTTTACTTTGTCGTTTGTAATTTTTGTATTCCTTTTGAGCATGGTGGAGTTATAACTATGTAATGGTGCAGGTTTTGGTTACTAAAATTCAGTTTGACTAAAAATACTCTCTCTACCAGATCTCAACTATCCCTTTAATGGTAATAAAATACTGCAATTAGTGCAACAGTGCAAGTCTTGTGAAGTTGTTTAATGATTAGTGGACATGTTAGGAAAGCTTGTGTTCTGCAAGTAATTACATGCAGTACATACTGGCAATGTTTCAATTTTGATGTGAACAAAAACAGACCTTCAAACCTACAAATTTATCTGAAATGGTTTTGACCTAAAACAGTCGACTGCAAACAGTTATAATTCCTATTCAAAATGTAACAGCACTAAATAAAATGTTCAAAATGCTGAAAGCTAGCTAGCACAGGCCTACTGCCTTGGCCAGTAGCCACTAAGAATATGCTCTGGGCCACCAGTATTTCTCATTCTCAACTGAGACTCATGCTTACAAATTTGCACCATCAAAAAAGAAAATTTAAACCCGTTGTCTTTTTTCACTTGTGCGTACTGTTCTAATTCAGTACTTACTACCAACTGCTTACTACTAGTACTAATTCATATCAGGCCTGCATTCAGATTCAGCAAACCCTGGGAAAAAACATAATTTGTTCCAGCCTCCAGGTGCCAATTAAATATCTAGTCAAGTTTTGTCAGGAACTAGCAGTCAGGCATGATTTACCCCTTCACTTTGCTCCTCACAATTAGGTGTGACACATATATTACTGGAGCACGCCACTGCAACCAACCCACTAATGTTACAGTTCAATTTGTAATTTACTGTGCGTACGTATGCAGAAATGGGAAACATGGGGAAAATGAGAATAAGGGAAATGGGAGCTACAATTGTCTGTGTTAAACCAAGCCTCCAAACTAATGTTGTGTTTTAATGTAACTTGCTCAATGCAGTTTGCCCCCCCCCAAAAAAAAAAAATAAATAAATAAATAAATAAATAAATAATAATAATAATAATAATAAAATAAAAATAAAATAAAATAAATATAAATAAATAAATAAATAAATACAAAAGACAAATTATCAACAACAACAAATAAATATAAATAATACACATTCAAATAAACAGTGTGTCAACTATTAACTATTAACTATTAACTCTGCTCAAGTGGCTAATTTCTTATTTGTTTCTACTTTCTAAATGGGATTTGCATAATGAATAGTTTCTGGAACAGAAATGTTAGTTGCCCGATCAGGCAAGCAAACATGACCATTCATTAAATGTTAAATATTGCCAGTCATACATTATTAGAGTCAACTGTCGATCTCTGTGTATGTACAATTTGTAATTTACTGTGCACACGTATACACAATACACCAACCAGAGAAAAAATGTACTTTGCACTATTTATTTTTCTGGGGCTAATGTTGAAGTACATTACTGGAGCACGCCATTGCAACTTACCTAATTATGATGATACATACAAATTGCAATTTAATGTGCACATGTATGCAGAGTTCTAAATTACAATACACCAACCAGGAGGGCGGAAATTATTAATAAATTATGTTAAAGATCGCCTTCATGAAAATAGCACTCAAAAGTGCATTTTGTGTTGAATCATGTACAATGTCATGTACATGTAGATGCAAATATATGACATACAGAATCTGTAAATAGCCAATGTACTGTTGGATAAAAATAAACAACAACGATGCAGGCACCTTTGAATATTGGAAACAGATACTGTAAATGATACCATACAAGTGATGGGGATCATCATCATTGATCATCATTATGTGTAGGAACTTTGAAGGGGAAAAAACAAAGAAAAATCAATAGTACTATTTAGGCCAAGTTTCCACCTCCCCTGTTCACATTCATGCATACACAATGAACTAATATATATAATGCCAATAAAACACCACACACACTTCAGTGCATTTAGAGAGTGGTTCGCCACTCCAGGGCTCCAGCATTGTTATGCATTTATCATGCACCAGTACTTACAGAGCCCTGGTAGGGGAAATCAATAAATGGACACGAATGGAACACACTACACACTTCACTGTTCAGTTCAACAGGCTAGTATTCCCATTGTTATACTAGATGCAAGTGTTAGTTGTATACATCATGTGGCAGCCTATTGTTTGCCCTGGACCAAGCATCTAAAAATAATGTACATTTATGCTGCCCTGGATAAAAGCTCCAGTACAGTCTAATAGCCCGGTCACATATCAACGGATTGCGTAAACGGACGTCAAACGGAGAGCTAAATTTTCCATCCGTTTGTCTCCGTTCGTATGCGTTTCTTACTTTGTTCTATGTTTTGTACATAAAGCAATGGAGACGACTTTCATCACCGGATAATTTCATTTCGCAAATTTTCTATTCGTTGGGCATTCGTTTCCGCTATCCGTTGATATCTGACTGGGCCATAAGTGGCCACCAAGGGTGATCTCACAGAAGAAAACAATGTCATTGGACCTGTCTATAGTGGACACCTGCCTACAGTGGCTACTTGGGTCGTTTCCCTTTGGTGGTCACTACTACGTATTGTAAGCACAGGTTTGACAGTATTTGGCAAAGTACATGTAGGACAAATATTCATGAATAAAATACAGTCAAACCTGTCGATGGTGGCCAGCCAAGGGAAACAAAGAAAGTTGGACACTGCATGACCAAGCTATAGCCAGATCCATTTACAACGTTTTTTTCTCTACAGGTAGTAGGCCGGGGACAACTATTTAAAAAATATATTTGGATATCTGAACAGCTGTTCGTAAATTTGAAGGCAAATATCAAAATAAATAAATAATGATTTTAAAAACACATTTTATCAGTATTTGGAAAGTTGGGGAAACCTATTCATGAACATATTTTAATTGCTATTGTCAAAGCTATGGTTTGATGAACCCTGTAAAAGATATGATATGATATATTATCCATGTCAGCAAGGTTACTGTACATGTATGCATGTGATGTGGCAGCTGCCTTATTGTTTGACTTGGACAAAATAATTGTAATTTGTATTCAACAGTATGCTCTAGGCTACCCTGGATTACCACCCTAACAACAGTGTAACGGAAATAAGGAACCGCATGTGTACAAAATATTGCCAGTGTTTGTAGAGATCCATTACCCATGCCAGCCAGGGTTTAGTTTGAATAGTAACATGAGGTAACTTAAACAGTTCAATTAGAGCAAGTACACTTTGAATAGTAACATGAGGTATAGCTTACAGTTCAATTAGAGCATGTCAAATTCAAATTATTAATAACAAAAAAAGCTCTATTGAATTTAAAGGCTACCCTGGAGCAGTGGAGTGTTTAACGCTTACACACAATTCTTCCAGCTTCTGAAAACCAGACGCAGCCCTACATGTATGCCCATTTACAATCAAATTTTGACAAAATTAATATTTGAATGACCTCCTTACGTCCACTGAGTGATGTGTGAAAATTCCATGGTAAATGAATGTCATGACTGAGTAAAGAGCGAAAAATGCAAAGTGACTCATTGCACAAACTTTGTAGACAGTTCAAATTCTCCCACGGAGATTATTAAAACCAAACACTTCAATCATAAATATCTTTAGAACGAAAGAGAAATTTTGAAAACCAAATCCATTCCATGCTACTTTTGGTATTTAATATAAATACTGCCAGTAGGCCTACCGTAAACCGGGGTGACTTTGGCCGCCGGGGTGACTTTGGCCACTTTTTGAGATGAATGTATTTTCATCAAGCCTCACTTTTTAGAACAAATTTCTCATTGTTTATAGAATCAGAAATTAGTTTTGAAGAGTGAGACTTGATGAAAATACACCCTTCTCAAAAAGTGGCCAAAGTCACCCTGGCGGCCAAAGTCACCCCGGTTTACCGTATGTGAGAACTGGCAGAGTTCTAAGTAATTTGTTTAGGATTTTGACAAAGTTCTAGATCCCTTTAATGTTTCAAACCTGATGGTGCTAAGCTTATTGTTTGGCAGGATGTGGACTTAGTAAGTGATTAGCTGAGTTACCCTGGATATTAGATATTAGCCTGGCCCTGAATATAGTAAGTGATTAGCTGAGTTACCCTGGATATTAGATATTAGCCTGCCCCTGAATATGAGCAACCTTGTCATTTTATCCCAGATATTTTCACCAGAAAAAATGAAAGTAAAAGGTAAACAAAATTGCCCGGAACCCCACATATATATTCGTTTCCCACTGGGACACCATTCAAACTCTAGCAATAAGCATACATGTATGATCCAAAATAGTATACAAACATAATTTGAAATGTTTACTAGGAATTTTGTTGCCCCTTCCTTTTATTTTAAACAAAATCCATTGATCAGTATTTTATAGTTGATTAGGTCAATCATGCACGCACACAAGTTCTTATGACAATATACTTTATACAGTCCATGTTGTGCACATTTGTATGCTCGATTCATAATAGTCACTGCTCAATAACAAACAATAGAAAGGTCAAATTAATGATCACAATTGGTAGATTATAGATGCATAACAAACAAAAACTGTATGTGGCCATCTGTTAATGAGAGTGGTATTAATGAAAGCATGAACAAAGATTTTTAAAATAAAGGTTGGGAAGCACTTTAAAATCACAATTTCAGATAAAATCATGAAAAACAAATTGAAACCAAACCAAAAAAATTTCCTACATTCATCACACAATGAAGTAACCAAATCAAAACAAGATAAAGATTCAAAATTTCTCCTTTGTTCAGATGTTGCCCATTTGCCCATTTGGGCCAGTGGAATTCATCATGCGACCAAAAGCTAATTTGCCACGGGCCTGTGCTAATTTCAAGCACTGCTGTAGGTGTGTGTGTGGTGGGGGGGGGGGGGGGGGGGGGGGGGATAGGACTTACCAGAGGTGGGGTGGATCGCCTGTTGATCTGAAGCAAGGCGTGTCCTGTCTCCTGATTGGCCGGATAGATGGCAATGTTGATTATGTCATCAAACGGGAAGGAATCCTGGATATTCTGTGGAATCAAAGAATTTTGCTCAGGAGTTTTTCAAATCATACGTTATTTAAATTATAAGTAATCCAGATTCTTTGTTTACTTTAGCCTTGTGTAAAACAATATTGGGCTGTACTAATACAGTTCTATTCTCCTCTTTTATTTAAAATGTAAAGGAGTATAAAATATTTTTGAAAAGAAAAAGGGAAAAAAAAGACTACTTATGCTTACCCCATATTCAGCCTTTGTCCTCTCTACTCCTTTGGTCCCACTCACTTCATACACATCCCCATTGGCCAAGGTGAACTGCTCCGTCCCCCAATACTGCTTCATCTCTTCACTCAACGACACTAGGAACATCACCTTGAACGCAAACGCTTCCCGTGGGTCGTCCCGAAAGTCTGTGAGCGTGGATTTCACCTTCTTCTGCAGCTTGCGCTTGTCCCACCATGTTAATTTCTCGTTTAGCGAGTGAGGCAGGAAGCGAGAGAAGCGCATTCGTCCATTGAGATTTGCAATTGCTATGTGCTCCTCCTTCAAATGCTGCAGGAAGTCAAGCACAATCAGTCCAAGTGATTCCTCCGTACTAAGGCCGCGGATTTCGTCGTTAATGAAACTCTCACGGTACTGGCAGAACATGTAGTTCACAACGCTTTCCTCGAGAAATAGGAACCCTGAGGAATCCCCCGAGGGCGATGCTGCAGATGTGTGGAACCGTACGCGGTACAAGAGTCTTCTAGGTGAGGTCACATTTGTCCTGTCAATCTTGGCAGAAGGCGGAGGCCACGTTCCCCTGGTCACGTCGTAAAGGCCAAACAGGTTGCTCATCAGGCGGGGGATGCCACATGCTTGCGCCGCTTCCGCACAGATCTGCTCCACCGTCAGATTCTCCCCCCACGGGATCCGCAACGTGTCGCACGTAAAAGTCCGCACGGACACCACATCGGGATCTGCCTGGGGCGGAGGAGTATTCTGGGGTCTCCGCCCCGGCAATGAAGGAAGATGCTTCATGGTCATCAGCTGCCTTAGGCTCAGTTTTTTCTCCGTCATCAAAGCGATTTGCCGTACAAACTCGCCAAAGAACTAGAAGATTGCTTTGAAGGTCGGGCAAAACGCGGACTATTGCACTTGAAAAGACGTTGCCTCACCTTAAATGTTCCATGCAAGGAGCAGTGAAGGCATATTCTTGTAGCTCCTACATGTGGATTTAGCTGCTGAAAGATGTCCAGCTAGACATCAGTGTTGTCACTCATAGTTTCAATTGCTTTTGAAGCAATGTTCCAGAAAGTAATTAATGAGGAATCATCAGAAATTAATCCATCTATGCACTCTACTCATCATCTGAAAAACAGAAGAAAAATTGAAGCAAACATTTCAGTTGGCAGCATTAAAATGACTCAAAACAAAAAACGTTTATGCTAAAGCCTGGATTAAAACATCACGCCTCTCAATCTTTTGAACATCACTGTAAAAGTAATGGCATACTATGCCATGGAACAAACTTTGTTTTACCCTTTCATTACACGTTCACTTATAATAAATAAGATAACAAATCAATAAATAATAAATAAACACACTGATTTGGAACAATTAGTTGTCCTTGTTGCCTAAATGTTCTAGGTTAGGCCTTTTGTTACCTAGGTACTATGAAGTTAACCCAACTTGGCAACTAAAACAGTGACTTGTTGTATACCTACATGTAGGTCTATGATCCAAAAGAGACTAGGATGAAACTATAAAGCTAGCAAGGTTTTATAGTAGGGTTTTATTTCTTTTCAACAATCAGGTGCAAATAATTACTAGGTTATCTTGTCTCCATATTCACATAAAGTATCCTCTTCTTGAGCCCACTGAGCGCTTGGAAGGAATACTCCCCAGGGAGTGGAGATGGTGCACACAATGTGTGCTGGTTTGCATCCTATGACCGGGGTAATAACATAATTGTAAAGCGCTTAGAGATGATTATCAATCGTGATAGGCGCTATATAAATAGTGTATATTAATATTATTATCAACATCTCTTCACCTTTTTCTTGTATCTCCAGAATGAAGGCAAGATGTTGTTTTAGCTGATCCCCATTTGGCTGATTTATCTATGAGCTAGAGATGTCTCATCACAGTGGACTGAAGCTTAGGAAGCAGCAAATCCTTTTCATTAGTCCTTCCTGCAATTAAGGGAGGGGAAAAAAAAGAGGATAAAAATAACATATTATATTAATTTGATATGCCATCAATCAAAATATAATGCATGTTTGTAGAATGGTGCTCTTACAAACTGAGATAATGTACTCAAGCCCTTCATTGGTGGCTCTTCCTTTGAGCTAAAACCCGATACATGAATAAACCTCTAAATTTAGCGCGAGGGATCAGGCGAAGAGATACAGCTTTTTCATGTTTGTTCAGTTTTTGATTTTTTTTTTTCATTGACCAACATTTGGATATTGTGAATAATTGCTAACAAGCATTGCCAACAAGGTATTCAATTGATCAATGAATCCTTCCAATTGATCTCAATGATCAGCTTGATTAGGACACAGAGAGCCAAGGTGAAAGTTGTTACGTTCACTTCCAGAGTTCCAGTCAAGGTCCCACAGTGGCTCTGGGACCTGGACCCCGTTTCATCAAACTTGTTTAATACCATTGTTGTGAATGTCCAATTACTCGTAGGCCAACAGCCAATAAGCATGGAGAATTGGAGCTGTTGCCATGATGGTAGTTACAGGTGCAAATATGTGACCTAACGCCACAAAACCACCGTTATGTTGCTGTGGTAGTTTCTCTTTTATAAGCTAAAATAGTCAAATTTTGTTCAAAATATGAGATTTAGGAATTTGGTATTTCCAGAATGAGCATATTTTAATCTACCTACTGTAAAATTTTGAGCGTCGCAACTCGCAAGTCATGTTTAAATATTATTTTTCATCTAATAAATGTGATCTTTATACAGCGCTTGGATGGACACTGATCTTTTAAGCGGTCCGTTTCTCCCTTATTTGAAAAAAGCTTCAGCCATATTCCAAATCTTTGGCATTCATTTTGAAAGGGTTTGCTTGGTCCAAATATGACAAATTATATACCATTTTATAGGTACCACGGTAATGATTTCTATTTTAATGTGATATGAAAATCAGCGCAATCAGTTTTCCCGACTTATTGGTCGTTTTGTGGTGTAAGGTCACATATGAAATAAACGTAAGTACTAGACCTAAGATTACAGATTATAAACAGCATTCATAATGCGGAAAGGGAAGCTAAAAAAGTTTGAATGAATACCAGCCTAACAGGCCTGGGGGGAAACAGGAAGAAAGAAAGGGGGTGAGGAAGTGGCAGTGGCAGTGGTTTGAATTTGTTAGGAACTTTATAATAGTCTTTCAACGCTAGGGTCATGAGTTTGATTCCCATTCGTATATTTTACTTTTTTCCTTTTGTAAATAAATGGTAATTACCAAGCCTCAACACTAACTTTTTTTTTCTGCTGGCCCGTTTAGGCAAGTAAAATCGTAACTTTTCAAATTTGACTTGCCCTATTTTTTTTCTCTTGTAATTGACCAATTATTTAGTTGCCTGATTGGGCAATCAAGCTAGGCCATTTATGAAATGTTACTTACCCAATATCAATTTTTACTTGCCATGGGCAATAGGGCAAGTGCTAGTGTCGAGCCCTGGTGATTACCAATTGATAAAGTACATACTATTGGAACAATTTCTTTTTTGTTTTTAGAGAACATTATACAGATAAACAAGGTGATTGATGTTGTTTTAGCTTGTGTTTCTTAGAAACAAAAACGGTGAGCTGAAACCTACAAATAAAAAAATAGTTTTGATCCATGACTGCCGGTTAAAAACTGTACACTTCAAATTCTTTTCACTACAGCACAAGATCAATGCATGTATACATGCTTCCAAGCTAACCATTTAAAGTAAAATGAAAAACAAAACAAAACAACAACACAATGCTCATAATCTGATTTCAACTGCAATTTAATCTAGAACATTTACCCTCAAAACTAATTTCTAAAATTAGTACCAGTGCACTCTATAATTTATGAAAACATCATTTTCGTTTATGAAAAGAATGGGCTCTAGGGTTCATACCAATGTTAAACTTTATTAGGATTTTATTAAAAGGACAAGGCGAAATGTGCTTTATGACTCCAAGGTCTTTTGTTGTATTGCTGTGTTTTCCCCATTGGGTGTGGCCATGGGACCTGGGAGATTGTGGGTCAGCTAGTGCGCAGCAAAAACAGAGAACACAGAATAAACAATAAAAACAAAACAAAGACAAAAACCAGGGTTTGAAATTATCACAGCCCTACTGAGCATTGGTGTTCAAACTGAGCAAAACACAACAAAATCAAACTACCGTATTTGACGGTGTATTAACCGCATGGTTTTCCCGATGGAATTACCGGCAAAAAGGGGGGTGCAGTTTGTACACAGAGAAATTTGCACGAAAATCCCCACTAGCACAACACAGCATGAAACACTATGCATGGGACTGTAGTGAACAAACAAAGACAAACGGAAGACAAACAAAGACAAAACAAAACATGAATAAAATCAGAGATGAAAAAACTGTACCTTGATATGTTTATTCCTTCTTACAAGTTCAGATTTGGTTCAATCTACCCTCGAAAATAGTAAATTCTAAGCTCTTTTTGGAGATGAAAAATTGCGATCGTACATTTGCAAGTGGTGGGGAAAAAAAGCGTGCAGACGCGATTTGACTGAAATTAGCGATCAATCACGATAGGATGATCGCTAATTTCAGTCAAATCGCGTCTGCACGCTTTTTTTCCCCACCACTTGCAAATGTACGATCGCAATTTTTCATCTCCAAAAAGAGCTTAGAATTTACTATTTTCGAGGGTAGATTGAACCAAATCTGAACTTGTAAGAAGGAATAAACATATCAAGGTACAGTTTTTTCATCTCTGATTTGATTCTTGTTTTGTTTTGTCTTTGTTTGTCTTCAGTTTGTCTTCATTTGTTCACTACAGTCCCATGCATAGTGTTCCGTGTTTTGTTTTCTGTTAAGCTAAAAAAATGTTATAAATTACGGATTGATCGGGGAAGGGGCTCATAATTTCCTTAATGTGCTTCAGAGACTTCAGTAAATTGAAGTATATTTCATAGACCAAAACTCTCTGGAAAAGAAGAATGTTTTTTCTTACTCTCGGCACATTTTGACCATCCAAAAATCGAAAATTATACTATCAAAATTTTTTTTTTTTTCATGGAAAACCCCCAAAGTTAGGGATGCGGTTAATACACCGGAGCGGGTAATACACCGACAAATACGGTAAAACAAAACCCAGTTCTTCAAATTATATCACTGTCCCACTAAGAAATGTCATAACTGAGCCAACAATTTCCATTGCTTTCAAATTTTACTTGCCTGACTTGGCAAACAGCAAACAGTGTTTGATATGAAATGCATATATGGGCCACTCATTATTGTTTTCAGGCCTTAAAAAACACAGTCACATACATGTACTTGATCATTGATCAAAAATGGGGAATATGAGGTGTTTTGTTTTTTGAAATAGTGATCATAGACATTGAAGACAGTGTGGAAAGATTGTACCAGAGCTTATCTTTAAAATCTCACTAGCGTAAATTAATGAAAGTCATATTTGGTGGTCCAATGGGCAACTACATTTTAAAACTAGAATTGATTTCCTGACCTAAGCTGGACCACTAGCGGGGAACAAACAAAAACAAGTTGGTGTGGAGCCCTGTTCAAACACAGAATGATGGAGAGTTGCTGCAGTGCATTTTTACTTCCCGCTTTAGGTTTGGAATAGTTTCTGAGAACAGAACTGAACAGTTCATAACACTTCCTGCTACAGACTTTACATGGTACTGGTAGTGGTACCTCAGATAAACATCCCCCAACATTAGTATCCAGGGCTTCTAATTACTAATAAAATGTTGTTGTGTCGAATCTGCAGTGCAATGACACAGATTAAAGATATCATAAGGATCAAGTAACAACTCAAAGTATAAAGTATACATGACTTTTGAGAAGTTTGGGAAGATCTATACAAAAAATGCCAAAAGAAAAACAATTAACAATGAACCATTTCAAACTGGTCATTTATTTTGTGAGCACATCTTTTTGTTTTGTTTTTCAGTCTTCTTCATATTATAATCACTTTATTTCTACAGCTACCTGATTGTATTCCAGTCATAACAAATATTTGCACGACTTAAAATTAGTGCAGACGTACCGTCCCGTTGACCAAGGGCCACAAACATGAATTTGTGCTAAGCCCGAGAAGGCACCCAAAATCAAGAGAATTCTGTTGTCTTTATTTTGGCCTACCAAATTTTTGTTTCAGCTTTTCAGGCCACAACTTTGGAAGCCTTTTTAAAATTTGCTTTGAAGACTGGCAACAACACTCCTATCCTCGATATCTGCAAACTTGCTGCGTTTTTTTCTTCATTTGCTATCTGGAAGTCAGCAATCTTACAAATACCTTAAAGGATTGACAGTCCTTGGAAACACCAACATGTTTTTTTTTTTAACATCATCTATCCACCACACAAAACATTGTATTTTCATGTCACTCATTGATCGATAGATCTACATTTAGATTAACCTGTTCAGAACTGATTGATTTTGCTGTAACATGTATTCTCCATAGACCCTAGCCCGGGTATTTACAGGACTTGTAGCATACTGTAAATATAACTAGAAACATGCCAAACAATAATCCAGCTTTTCAGGGCATTTGGTGTTTACACACAAATAGATGCACCTGGGCATCATGTGAAAATCACATCACCATTAGTGAGCAGACACAAGGTGACAACCTATCTAATACATAACTTTCCTAATAACTACCCTCCTCACAAAAATATATAATATTCTCACAATCAATCATTTACCATAAAACATCATCATTTGTATGACCGCAGAGAGTAATGTATGTTCAATATCTTACTGAATAACAATCCAGCTTTTGGGACATTCAGTGTTTACACACAAATAGATGCACAGGCATCATGTGAAAATCACATTACTGGAGAGCAGCCGGATGCTGCAGCAAGGATGGGGTCAACACCTATCCAATGTTACACAAATATCCAAATCACTTTCATCCTCACAAACACTCATCAAATGGAAACATCATCTATTTAGCTTTTACAATGTATGTACACTACTTGTAAGAAAAACAAAATCTTACCAAAGAATAATCCAGCATTTGGGACATAGGCATCAAATGAAAATCACATCACTAGTGAGCAGCCGGATGCTACAGCAAGGATGAGGTCAATACCTATCCAACACACAACTTTCCTCATAACTATCCTCTCTGCACACATACATGTAGATATATGTCCTCTCGCTCACCTATTAACCTGTACGTGCACGCTCACTCACCGACAAAGCTGAAGAAAATGTACAGGTACAGCATTGCTAATGTAATGTAAAGAGAGATTCCCTGCGTCAGTCAGTCGGTGGGGATAATAATGAATATCACTTACAAGTTACACTGTGCGTGCGCGCCCTGCACAGAGCAAACCTCCTAAGTCCTAGAGCTGCTAGCCTGACTCCCAACCCTGATACTGCACCCCTGCATAGCATACTGGCCCGGTTCTCTCTCAGCTGGTACTAGTACATGTACGCACAGTTTGTACGCACATTGTGTGTACATGTGTATGCGTTGTGTTTTGCCCACTGTGTGTGTGGATGTATGTCTGCATAGAGGTGTGATTGTACAGCAGGAATAGCAAACCATAGAGTTACAAGTACAAATCTATGGTGCGAGTATGGATAACTAAAAAGTGTGTGAGCGAGGACAGATCAGTGATGTGGGTGGTGTATGTGTGTACATGTATGAGTATGTAACATGTGTGTGTGTGTGTGTGTGTGTGTGTGTGTAGGAGTATGCATGTGAGTGCGTGAGTGCGTGAGTGCCTCATCCTGGTCATGTGTGTTCACAGTATTTTATCAGTGGTGTATGTGTGTACTTCTATTATTGCTGTTTACATTTAAATTTGTTTACATGACTTGTGGATATGTGTGCATGTGTGTGTGTGTGTGTGTGTGTGTGTGTGTAAGTGTGTGCACGTCTCTCATGACTGGGGCATGTACATACGTGTTTGTGTGTGTGTATATCAGTGCGTGCATGTATGTATCTGTCATCAATGTACATACTGTGATGTACATATGTGTGTGTGTACATGTGTGTGTGTGTGCGCGCGCGCGTGTGTGTGTGTGTACGTGTACACGCACGCGTGAGTGTTTCTTCCAGCCTTATACGTGAACTATGCGGATGCATTGCATTCATAGATGTACATGTAGATGCACACACTGAAACCCTGAAACCAAAAGGGAGAGTGATTGACCTCACCTAGTGAGTCCTACATTTAGGACTGCATGTACATCTATGTAGCATTGACTAGTGAGAGATTGATGCAGTGCGGTTAGGAAAATGCATCTAGCAGCTGCCACTACAGTCAAACATACAGTACAGTATGCCCAAGACTAAGAGGAGTAAGAGCAATATATCTTAGCTCGTCCCAGTACATTCAGACATAATTCAATGTATACAAACAATGTTACCCTTGCCTGCAATCCTATTAGTATATAGACAAGGCTCTTCATTAATTAGCAGCACTGGTCCAGGGGGGGGCTGGCCTGGGGCCACCATAAACAGGAAAAAGACAGATTTCGGTTGCCCGATTGGGATTGATGCAGTAGTAGTTAGGAAAATGCATCGAGCAGCTGCCACTACACTTCAAACATGCAGTACCCCTTGTTCACACACAAAAATGTTATCGTATAGCTATACTAGAACGGTACTATAGCTATACCGTTTCGGTATAGCTATACGATGAAATTGTGTGTATGAACGCTCACTAACGATACGTCGTATAAAGAATCATCGTATAGCGAAACGGGGGTTTGAGCTCGTGTTGTGTGTGAACGTTCAGTCGAACCAAGGTTATACTAGACCGGTATAACTGGGCGGGGCAATTAACATGACCGCGTGTGAATTCACTCAGATTTGCGCTCGCTCACAGAAGACAGCAGACAGAAAAAAGACAACACACTGCGCAGTAGCAAACTGGGCACCTATATGATGTTTCGTTGTAGCTGTTTCGGGATCTTGTTCTTGTGTGTGTGAACGCTCGATGTTTCTTTTAATATACGATGATTATTTATACGACGTTTCTTTATACGACGTTTCGGATAAAATTTTGTGTGTGTGAACACGCTGTAAGACTTTTAAGAGGAGTAAGAGCAATATATTTGAGCTCGTCCCAGTACTTAGTACATTCAGACATATTTCAATGTATACAAACATGTAGTTAACGGTAACCAACTTACCATTGCCTTCAATCCTATACAGTTAAAGGGATCTAGTAACAATCTGTCAGTGGACATACAGTATCAGATTACAGAAATACACTTTGTTTTGAACCCTTTTTCACTTTTTGTTCATGGCAGCAGTTACTACATGTAGATCTCCCTTTATACTACACCAGGTTCCCCGAGTATGGGTTCATAACATGGGCGTCGATACTTATGTAATACCTATTCATCAGGGGGGATGAATGAATAGATCATCCCCCCCTGATGAATGGGTATCAATGACAAATCGACGCCTATGGTTCATAAAGTAGTAAGTTTTGCATTTACTGTACATAGAATTATATATTTCAACGTAAACACTGCCACTGGTATCTGTTCAACCACCACCACGCTAAAACAGTTGTATTTTCCTTACACTGCACAACACAAGAGATTTTACATGCTGAACAGTTCAGTGATGCTAGTCACTGGGCAGATTTAAAGGGGACCCCCAGGCAAAGAACAACACATTATTATATGTTTTGGTACCGTTTAGTGACATCAAATAGATACCCAACATTTTGCAAAGGGTTGTGTAATTCATAAACAAAGCAATTAATTTCAACCACTTACGGAACCACTACTATTTCCTGGTTCCATACGGGCCAAACATTTGCGAGTGCGCCAATGCTATTCACGCGTACATTGTACGTCTGTAGGCAATAGAATCCCGGGCGATTCGACTGCTCCGCACACCGTTAGTCTTCGCAATTCAGACCGCATGAACGCATGCTTTAGAATGGTGATGCGTTTTCCAATTTTTTTTTTCTTTTTCTGAAAACCTATTTTTGTGAACTTGTTGATGGAATGGAATACTAAAGATGTTACCTTTCTATAATAAGAATGTTATTTTGGGGTGGTGGTACCCTTTAAATGGGCAAGGAGGACAACAAGCACAATTCTAAACAAATAACCAGACGTTGGGGAATTCCCCCAAGCCCCAGTCTCTGAGAGCACACAAGATGTGGTCTGTATTAATGCACAACTGTAAAAGTCATGATGCATGCAGCTGTGCATCAATTACAACCATCTTGGGACAAAGCCGTTTTTGATATTCAGGTTTCAGCTTACTGTTTTTGTTCACATCAAATTGATATATAAATTGATGTTGCTTGTATGTTCTAAATAAGGTCGAAAGGCAAGCTTGAGCAGTAACTAAAAACATGACAGAAATTGCTTCCAATAGTACATAATCAATGATCACATTGGTAGTTTTACTTTTGTGTATAAGAAAAAAAGTACAAGATTGCTGAATATTATAGGTGAGCCGATAAATAGCTATTTTTTGTTTACAGGTTACCGTTTCTAAAAAATAACCAAGATAAAATACAGCAAGTACACATCCGTATCCACATCTGTATCCCTGTGCACCCATTTAGATGCATGTACATGTACTGCAGTGTAGTCAATCTAAATGTGAATTACAGGACTACAAATTTCAAAGTACATGTAAGGAATTGTTGTGATCACGTAAACCATTGAGGAAATGTTTGTGAAGTTGAACCTAAATAATGTGCATGAATACACTCAAGAGTCAAGCTAGAGAAGTGCATTCACATGTTATTGTTTGGCAATATTTCCTGTAAAGCCCTGCTTTTTATTGTTTAATAGGACTCAAAATAACAAATAAAGTAAAGGAAGAAATATGTTTGTAAAACTAAATTGTATGCATGAGTACACTCAACGGTTAAAGCCAAATATACTTGTTTTGGGAAAATTATCGAAAATAACTTTATTGGCCAAACTAATTGATTAGTAAATGAAATAGCATAAAAAAGGGCTGTGTGTGGAAAAATCAGAACCTATCGTTAAATGTAGAAATATCAGTAAAAACGTTTATGCAAGCCGCTGACATTGAGCCTAAATTCACTGTCAGCTCGGCCCGTTTACGCTGGTCATATCTAGATACGCTCGTGCAAAACCATGTGTCATATTTGCCATAGGATCAGCACGCAGCGCATGAGGGTGCATATCAAGATACAACCATCAGCGTTCGATTTGAGGCAAATCAGTTTTATAATTTTCCAATATAGGCGGTTTTCAAGCTCGCCTGCATTAAAATAGCACTCTAAAATATGTTTTGCATTGAACTCTAGGCAAATTTACACTGGCCGCTCCTGGGCTGTTTTTGGCATTGCCCTGACCCTCTAAAAGATGTATTTTTTCACTGTTAAATATACGTGTACAGTATGTACCAGCTAATCATATCTATTGCATTCACAGCAGCAATATTTTCTGAAAAGCCCTTAAAAAAAACACATTTTGTTGTATTGTTCCATCCTTGGCATTGGAAAATGATTCAATTCAAAGAAAAAACAATTCTGCTGTATGACTAATATACATTGTCTATAAAAAGTAACATGTGAATGCAATAATATATTCAAAAAAGTGTGCTAAGCCAGAACGATGAAAGCAGAAGGTGCATTCACATGTTACTTTTTATAGCAATATTTCCAGAGAAGCCCTTTAAAAAGCCCCTTTTTATTGTTCTATCCTTGGCATTGGCAAATGATTCAATTCAATAGCAAACACATTTGTGTTTTACGACTGCTACGTGTCTATACAAAGTTACACGTGCATGCACATTCTGCTTTCATTGTTTATAAATTATATATGTATGTTCTGGCTTAGCATATTGTATTCAAAGTAGCAATATTTCTGGTAAAGTCCATTTTATCTTTCTTTATTATTGTTCCATCCTTGGCATTGACAGCTGAATCAATTCAATGGAAAACACAAATGTTCTGTTTTATATGACTATGTTATTTCCATGTCCATGCACATTCTGCTTTCATGTACATGTACTAGCTTATACTCATTTTCTTTTGCTCAAATGTATGTATCTTCATTCATAATATTTCTTTTTTTTTGCATTCTATCATTTTTAATTCATTTTTTTAATTTTCCATTCTCCTGATATAATTGATTCATATGAATTATGTTGATTGCAGAAAATACAGTCACTATATATTGTTACTTTAAATTTATATGAAATAGCTTTCGAAATAGGAAAAAAATTAATTGCTACAAATATTTGCCTATTAAGCATTTACTCCAAGGTAAGGGTATGCTTTTGCTGATATTTGACACCATTGATGTGTGCAAGGACAATCATGGTTGAGTGAACTCTCCTACAATGTAGATCTAATTTCATTTGGGGAGCCCCCCTAAACGAATCCAGGCTCTTAAACATCTGTCCTGAATCCAAATCATTTGTTGACATACATCTCACAATAAACATATGGTAATTTTCACAGTAAAGTGTGTAACATCTCTCAAAATCTGTCAAAATTTCAAAATCTATATTCCATTAACAATTTTACTGTTATTTAGTGCACAAATGTCCAAATTATTCGATTTCAATATTCTGGAGCTTAATCTACATTATAAATGTGAAAAATTATGTGATTATATCAACAAAACAATAAATGTTAATAAAAACAACTAAAAAATGTATATAGCTCTATTTGAAATCTGGAAAGGACAAATGCAATAAAAATGCTGTTTTCAATTTGTTATATATTATAGGTCCTGTTGCAGAAAGACTTGTAATCGATTGTAAAGTTGCAATTAATTGCAAGTCAGAAAATGTGTGCATTCGAACCAATCATATGTATGCGCATTTAGACTTACAATCAATTGCAACTTTACAATTGATTGCATCTCTTTCTGCAATGGGGCCCAGCCTGATACAAGCATATTGGAAGATTATTTTTAATAATGTGTGATATTCTCATAGAAAAAGATCAATGTTTACCTAGTGAAAAATATAGGTTTTAATATTAATTTTGACTACAATTGAAAAGCGTTCTGGAACACTTTTTAATTCAATCATAAATATAGCCATAATACGGAAGACATTTGAAGAAAAAAAACCCATTTAATTCATCTGTTACCATAAGCCAAACAAGAAAGAACAAGAGAAGTGTGAAAGCTCCAAGTAATTTTGGTTGAATTTGACAAAGTTAATGGATCACTCTTAGTTTCACCAGTATCTGTTTTTTCTTCTAATGTAATCTTATGTCATTGCGTGTAATGAATAAAATGTTTATATAACATTTCAAATTAGCTTGTTTTTCTTGCAGGAATGTTGTTTATATTGGTCTTCATTGCACATCACATCAATCACGCAGCTTGTCGTGTAATAACAGTCATAATTACATTTATCCATTCTGAAATTCAACACTTATCTGTTATTTCCCTTTTCTGAGCTAACTTTAATAATGAGGTGCTTTTCCCTATTTTTGCCTTTTATTTAAAAAATTCCTTTGGGGTAAAATCAAAACAAGAATTGTTTCAGTTATTTTTAAAGTTAAATAACCTCCCAAGAGAGGATGACATTTTAATCACAAATTTCTCTTATCATGAAAATGCATTAAAGTGAATCATTAACTTTCTATTTTCCCAAAAGTGTTATTCCAGAATTTGATCATATTATACCAATATCATTGGAAGATTCTTGAGAATGATATGTGAGATTTTCATAGAAAAGGAATACTGTTTACTTAGTGGGAAAAAAAAGAGTAAATTGATGTCTGATTTTCCTGTGTCCCAATGACCCAATAGTTTGCGTAAAGAATCCAAAGTTGGATACTTTTGTTATTTGTTTGATTTCATATTTTCCCCATTTTGTTCTTTTAACGTCCCCGCATTCAAGGGTCTTTGTTGCTCATAAGTTTGAGCACAGGTCTAGCAATCCTGAGGTCTCGGGCTCGATTCCTGGCAAAGCCTATTTTTCTTTGCTCATTTTCAATAATTTTGTTCTTTTTTGTAAATTCCCTTCCATAGCTAGCCCCTAGCTGCATGGTAGAAAGTTTACATTAGGTTTCAATGTGTCCACCTCTACCAGGTATGCAGCAGTCAATCATATTTTCAGTCCTGACAACAACAAAAAACACTTTCAGGCAAAAGCTGCAGGTACATAGAATACTATTCCATGAATGTGGTCGCTACTGATAAAACAAATTTGCAAAAGTTTAACTCTGCTTTAAATACCTTTTATATCTGTCGTCCAGGAGTGTCAGTAACTTATAGAAATTCATGAGACAATTGATAGATTTTAGAGATCTTTTATCTTTCCAACAAAACTGTCTCTTTTGAGGCTATGGCTGCAGGTAGACTAACTAGTATTCCATGAATGCGGTCAGCACTGGTATAACTTACACAAAGTTGCGTTCCCCACTCTGTACCTGTCACAGGGCAGTGTCTGAAACTTGTCACTGAATTAAAAGCATCTCTGCAAAGGATGACAAGCTGTCATCGCAAATAAGCCTTACCCTGACAGTCTGAGGCATGCCCCTGACCTCAGCATGGGCCCAGGGTTCACAAGCCAAGGGGAGGTTTGTGGTAGCTTGGTCAACACCCATGTAGTCTTTGCTCATCAGGGGGGGTCAGTGACAAATATACACAGGGGCTCAGGTTTTACAGTGTTATTTCCATGCAGGCAAGCTTGAGAAGTGAGGGAGAGGGTTGCATTTAAAGAGTTACAATCAATTGTGATTGATTGTAAGTCACAAGTCACAAATCTGATTGGTTCAAATGTGCATATATTGTCTGACTTGCGATTAATTGCAGCTTTTCAATTGGTTGTAACTCTTTATCCACCCCCCCCCCCCCCCCCCACCCCCATCCACCCCAGTCTACAATAATATGATGCTGTAATCTTCCATTTCCCCGATTCCAATCTTCATCCCAAACCGTACACATTTAGCCTAATACTAATCCCCACCCCATTATTTTATCCCCATATCCTAATCCTATGCCTCTGAATTCTGATTTTGACTAGTGCTCAGACAAAATGGGAGAAGACCAAATGTGTGTAGACCAACTTCCCAAGCCCTCAAGTTACCCAAGGGGAATCCATTCTCCAAATATTTTGGATTCCTCCCTATTGGTATTTGTTTCTTGTTCTTATCTTTTAATTCAATACATTTGAACATGACTGAGTAAAGGTCACATGAGTTTGTGACTTCTCTCAATTCTCAAAGGCACAAATCACAGCTTGGGCATCATGGTAGCTTTGTCCTAATTCGTTATGTTTTTATTTCAATATTTGTATGTTTTTAAAGGCTGAGAACTGCTTAGAAAAGGCTGAATTGGTTATCAAGTCAAATGGATATGAGCTTTCCGACCTAGCGGATCAATTTTGTTTTTTTATACAATAGAATGATGAATTAATCTACACACTCCATAGAAAATCCTTGTCAACAAATGTTCTTTTGTAGTTAAAGCTACCTTGTTATTTTTTACATTTGAAAGCTATTTCTTTTAATGGTGTATTTTTATTTTAAATTGAATTGATTAGTTTTCATATTTGAATTTAATGTGTTCCATTCATGTATTCATTCAATCATTAATTTTCAAATCTCACCATGCAAACAGTGTTGAGTGTTCCGTGTCTGTTATATGGGTCAATCCACGTCAAATCAACCGGTGGGTGTCACCCGACCCCCTTCGATTTTGCTAAAATTCGCACCAATTGTTCCCCCAAGTGTCTGACGGAAAACCCCGAATTTTTTTGCCCCGAAGTCATTCGGTTGCTAAGTTACGGCCGCGCCTAGCAACCAATGCGCGGTCAAACCGTTTCTTCTTTAAAATTTTGGCCATTTTTGATTATCTGCTGTAGCTAAAATTGAAAAGCCAGAGCTCTCATTGTCTGGAAATTGGAAGAACTTTGTCATCTCTACAAGATGTATTCATTATGTCGCGGGTCGAGTTTTCGTTTTCGCGTACGAGGTCACCGAAAATGGCTTTAAGCGAAAAATTAAATTTTTTAAAAGCATGTTTGGATGCCCATAGCTTAAAAATTACTAGATATTTTGCTCTAATCTTTTATAGTATTAAAGACCTTCACTTCCTTTACAGATTAAAAAAAAATGAGCGTGATTGGTCAAGTCGTTTTTGAGTAAAGCGCCCTCAAAGTTTGGATTTTTCAAAAATGCACCAAGTTCAAGGTCAAAGGTCACCCGAAGTCCAATCGGGATCTTCACCAATTTTTGTGTACTTACAGATATTTACCTATATTTTCAGGGGTTACCAAAGAAATTTTGCTACCGGAACGTTTAATGGCTTAATTACGCTAACGAAAATGGTCGTAAACAACCCAAAATGCTCAAAATTGCCATATAATTGGCTTTAGGGCATATTTTGAATCTCTCTCACACGCAATATAAAAGTTTATAAATACTGTTCTTCAGGGAATTGGCAGACATTTACCTATATTTTCATGGGTTAGCAAAAAAAAATTGCTACCGGAATGTTTAACGCCTTATTAACACTGACGAAAATGGTCGTAAACAACCCGAAATGCTCTAAATTGCCATATAATTGGCTTTAGGGCATATTTTGAATCTCTCTCACACGCAATAGAAAAGTTTATAAATACTGTTCTTCAGGGAATTGGCAGACATTCACCTATATTTTCATGGGTTAGAAAAAAAAAATTGCTACCGGAACGTTTAACGCCTTATTTACACTGATGAAAATGGTCTTAAACACACTGAAACGTGTTAAATAGCCATATTACGTGCTTGAGGGCATATTTTGAATCCTTCTCGCACGCAATACAAAAGTTTATAAATACTGTTCTTAAGGGAATTGGCAGACATTCCCCTATATTTTCATGGGTTAGCAAAAAAAAATTGCTACCGGAACGTTTAACGGCTTATTTACACTGACGAAAATGGTCGTAAACACACTGTAACGTGTTAAATCGCCATATTACGGGCTTTACGGCATAGTTTGAATCTCTCTCACACGCAATACAAAATGTTATAAATACTGTTCTTCAGGGAATTGGCAGACATTCACCTATATTTTCATGGGTTAGCAAAAAAAAATTGCTACCGGAACGTTTAACGGCTTATTTACACTGACGAAAATGGTCGTAAACACACTGTAACGTGTTAAATCACCATATTACGGGCTTTAGGGCATAGTTTGAATCTCTCTCACACGCAATACAAAAGTTTATAAATACTGTTCTTCAGGGAATCGGCAGACATTCACCTATATTTTCATGGGTTAGAAAGAAAAAAATTGCTACCGGAACGTTTAACGCCTTATTTACACTGACGAAAATGGTCGTAAACACACTGAAACGTGTTAAATAGCCATATTACGGGCTTTAGGGCATAGTTTGAATCTCTCTCACACGCAATACAAAAGTTTATAAATACTGTTCTTCAGGGAATTGGCAGACATTCACCTATATTTTCATGGGTTAGCACAAAAAAATTGCTACCGGAACGTTTAACGGCTTATTTACACTGACGAAAATGGTCGTAAACACACTGAAACGTGTTAAATCGCCATATTACGTGCTTTGGGGCATATTTTGAATCCTTCTCACATGCAATACAAAAGTTTATAAATACTGTTCTTCAGGGAATTGGCAGACATTCACCTATATTTTCATGGGTTAGCAAAAAAAAATTGCTACCGGAACGTTTAACGGCTTATTTACACTGACGAAAATGGTCGTAAACACACTGTAACGTGTTAAATCACCATATTACAGGCTTTAGGGCATAGTTTGAATCTCTCTCACACGCAATACAAAACGTTATAAATACTGTTCTTCAGGGAATTGGCAGACATTCACCTATATTTTCATGGGTTAGCAAAAAAAAATTGCTACCGGAACGTTTAACGGCTTATTTACACTGACGAAAATGGTCGTAAACACACTGAAACGTGTTAAATTGCCACGACCATTTTCGTCAGTGTAAATAAGCGTTTTTTTTTTGCTAACCCATGAAAATATAGGTGAATGTCTGCCAATTCCCAGAAGAACAGTATTTATAAACTTTTGTATTGCGTGTGAGAAGGATTCAAAATATGCCCCAAAGCACGTAATATGGCGATTTAACACGTTTCAGTGTGTTTACGACCATTTTCGTCAGTGTAAATAAGCCGTTAAACGTTCCGGTAGCAATTTTTTTTTGCTAACCCATGAAAATATAGGTGAATGTCTGCCAATTCCCTGAAGAACAGTATTTATAACATTTTGTATTGCGTGAGAGAGATTCAAACTATGCCCTAAAGCCTGTAATATGGTGATTTAACACGTTACAGTGTGTTTACGACCATTTTCGTCAGTGTAAATAAGCCGTTAAACGTTCCGGTAGCAATTTTTTCTTGCTAACCCATGAAAATATAGGTGAATGTCTGCCAATTCCCTGAAGAACAGTATTTAAATTTTTATATTGCGTGTGACAGAGATTCGAAATATGCCCTAAAGCCAATTATATGGCAATTTAGAGCATTTCGGGTTGTGTACGACCATTTTCGTCAGTGTAAATAAGGCGTTAAACGTTTCGGTAGCAATTTTTTTTTGCTAACCCATGAAAATATAGGTGAATGTCTGCCAATTCCCTGAAGAACAGTATTTGTAAACTTTTGTATTGCGTGTGAGAGAGATTCAAACTATGCCCTAAAGCCCGTAATATGGTGATTTAACACGTTACAGTGTGTTTACGACCATTTTCGTCAGTGTAAATAAGCCGTTAAACGTTCCGGTAGCAATTTTTTTTTGCTAATCCATGAAAATATAGGTGAATGTCTGCCAATTCCCTGAAGAACAGTATTTATAACATTTTGTATTGCGTGTGAGAGAGATTCAAACTATGCCCTAAAGCCCGTAATATGTCGATTTAACACGTTACAGTGTGTTTACGACCATTTTCGTCACTGTAAATAAGCCGTTAAACGTTCCGGTAGCAATTTTTTTTTGCTAACCCATGAAAATATAGGGGAATGTCTGCCAATTCCCTGAAGAACAGTATTTATAAACTTTTGTGTTGCGTGTGAGAAGGATTCAAAATATGCCCTCAAGCACGTACATTGTAATATGGCTATTTAACACGTTTCAGTGTGTTTACGACCATTTTCGTCAGTGTAAATAAGGCGTTAAACATTCTGGTAGCAATTTTTTTTTTCTAACCCATGAAAATATAGGTGAATGTCTGCCAATTCCCTGAAGAACAGTATTTAAAAACTTTTCTATTGCGTGTGAGAGAGATTCAAAATATGCCCTAAAGCCAATTATATGGCAATTTAGAGCATTTCGGGTTGTGTACGACCATTTTCGTCAGTGTAAATAAGGCGTTAAACGTTTCGGTAGCAATTTTTTTTTGCTAACCCATGAAAATATAGGTAAATGTCTGCCAATTCTCTGAAGAACAGTATTTATAAACTTTTATATTGCGTGTGAGAGAGATTCGAAATATGCCCTAAAGCCAATTATATGGCAATTTTGAGCATTTTGGGTTGTTTACGACCATTTTCGTTAGCGTAATTAAGCCATTAAACGTTCCGGTAGCAAAATTTCTTTGGTAACCCCTGAAAATATAGGTAAATATCTGTAAGTACACAAAAATTGGTGAAGATCCCGATTGGACTTCGGGTGACCTTTGACCTTGAACTTGGTGCATTTTTGAAAAATCCAAACTTTGAGGGCGCTTTACTCGAAAACGACTTGACCAATCACGCTCATTTTTTTTTTAATCTGTAAAGGAAGTGAAGGTCTTTAATACTATAAAAGATTAGAGCAAAATATCTAGTAATTTTTAAGCTATGGGCATCCAAACATGCTTTTAAAAAAATTAATTTTTCGCTTAAAGCCATTTTCGGTGACCTCGTACGCGAAAACGAAAACTCGACCCGCGACATAATGAATACATCTTGTAGAGATGACAAAGTTCTTCCAATTTCCAGACAATGAGAGCTCTGGCTTTTCAATTTTAGCTACAGCAGATAATCAAAAATGGCCAAAATTTTAAAGAAGAAACGGTTTGACCGCGCATTGGTTGCTAGGCGCGGCCGTAACTTAGCAACCGAATGACTTCGGGGCAAAAAATTTCGGGGTTTTCCGTCAGACACTTGGGGGAACAATTGGTGCGAATTTTAGCAAAATCGAAGGGGGTCGGGTGACAAAATGTCTGAAAATTGGTTGATTTGACGTGGATTGACCCATATGCAAGCATCAAACAAATGATTCACTTGCTATTTGTAGCTGTGCTTACACATGTATGACCTCAAGAGGGCACTATTCACCCAAATAGTTCCAGCCTAGCCAGGATGGAAATGCAGCCCTTGAATACTGGGCTGGTAGCCTGGCCCCATATTCATGGAACCCCTCTAGCTTAGTTCCTTGCTAGGTGTATTTTAAATGCGCAGTTTATTGAGCATCAGTTTTCCTAGTCCCCAACTAGGGTTAGCTGGGTAAGCTTTGGGTACCCACTAAGTTAACCCTAGTTAGCAACTAAAATATATTGTGTTTAAGTCGTAGCCACACCATCCAAAATAGACTTAGCAAGGAACTAAGCTAGTGGGCTTCATGAATATGGGCCCAGATGTTCAATTGAGAAATGAATGTAAACAATTACATAAACCTAACCATTTTCCTTTGTACCATATTGTAGACTAAATTATAAATAAGTGATAATGTAAGTGAAATAATTTAAGATTATTGTGATTGGTGACATTATAATTTTGGTACAAATTCCAGTAAAGCCCAATATTGCAAAGTAATTTACTTCAGTCAAAATTTGAGTAAAAATAATTTGTTTAAAGTTTTGACTTTTGACCAGAGTACACAAAGAATAGATTGCAGCCTCAGGAAAGGAATAACAAATTGTCCCCCTTTGTTCTATTACTGTATATCTGTCTGGAAAAAGGTGTTACAAACATTCACATTGGTTTGAATGCATAGATAATAATGCAAGTTCTCTCTGGTACAATACAAAACACATTTCAGAGTGGTATTTTAAAACAGGCGAGCTTGAACAACATCAAGCAAAATAAAATTGCACTTTTGCCTGTTAAAATACATGTACACTGAAAAGAACTGTTCAAAGTGACATGATGTAATGACATACTGTGTGCACTCAAGAGTCTTGTCACAACAAATATTGATTACCAAGGTTTAAAACCACCAGCAACTCTTCTGCAATTCTTAGATTTGTCTGCAGTCTCCAATTATTGTGTGTGAGCGTGTGCCAGAATGTTAATTAATTGGTATTGAATTCACCCAGTGCAAACAAAAATGTAAATTAGTGTTGAGTTATTAGGTTTATTTCACAAAACATTGAAATGTTTTCTCTTAAATTTAAGCCAAATGCTCGTTTTGGGAAAATTATTGGAAATAACTTGATTGGCCAAACTAATTGATTAGTATTGTTGAAATAGCATAAAAAAGGAGCGTGTGTGGAAAAATCTGAACCTTAGTATCGTTAAATGCAGAAATATCAGTTAAAACGTTTATGAAAGCCGCTGACATGTTTGAGCATAAATTCACCGTCAGTTTGGCCCGTCTACGCTGGCCACATCTAGATGTATACGCTCGTTCGTGCGATACGCTCGTGCGAAACCATACAGTGCCGCATTTGCCATCTAGGATTAGCACGCAGCGCACGAGGGTGCATATCAACATACCTACATGTACAACCGTCAGTGATATCAATTTACAGTAAATGAGTTTCATAATTTACCAAATATATCAATTAGTAGGCTGTTTCCAGGCCAAATTTTTATCATCCCGTATTTAAGTAAAAATATATTCTTTCACATGATTGGTATTAGAGCGTACATTTCATTTTTCATGTGTGGGGCGTTTCCCACTTCTGGCATTTGCCTTTAATCTTTACAAGCATGGTGGCACAGGGCGATTTAGCCCCAGGAATGCCAACAAATAGCCCCAAGTCATACTTGGGTCTCCATAAATGTATTGACTTCTACAATAAAAGGGAATTTAAGTAACATTGTCCAAATCCTCAAAACTTACTTGGAGCTCTAGTGGTTCTCTCATATCTTGTCATATTCAACAATAAAAGCACGGGACAGGTTTTTGTTTTTCAATTTTCAAAGCGTGCGGGTATAGTCTGCAAGCTTAATTTCAGTAGAGATCGCTTATTAAGCTTGCCGCTAGCTAGTCACTAGCTTGCGGCACGCTTAGATCTCTGTAGGGGATGTAGTCATATTTTGTTACAAAAAAGCACACAAAACATAATGCCCCAGCTGTGAAATTTGAGAAGTATTCTCAGAACATCTGCCTAATGAGCCAGACTCAACCCTTCACCTACTTTACATTTTTTTGTTTTTTTTGTTTAGTTTTTTTGCAAAATAACAAATCAAACAATTTTTGTTAAAACGTCCAGACAGCAGCAACGTGTGAAATGCGATGTAGGACAAAGGCTTAGAATATTGTTAAAAAGAAGAAGAACAAAAGTATAGAAAGTGTAATTTCTGTTTAATGATGAATAGAGAGCATCGATAAGGAATGGTGTTTCATAATATTTGATGTCACATTTATTGAATACCCAAGGATACAATTAACAGTTTGTATAAAACACCTTCCTCATGAGGATGAAGGACATGTGGCATTGATAGTGCAATGTGATCATGCTTCAGTAGAACTATATATGCATGGTTACTTTTTGTCTATGCCTTTATGAAAAGAAATTTGGTATTATTCATACCTTTTTAGTGAAAAATATATCACAAAGTGACAAATCGAGTGTAACGTGATTGATTGGTAGAGTGTCATTATCAAATATGGTTTCTAGAAAATATTTTAAAAATGAGATCACATTTTTAATAATCAGATTCTGAGAAATCGTTGGTGCATAAATTAAAACAATCAATTGATAGCCCATGTACCACTTACAGCTCATGTGCACAAAAATGATTCTTATATTACTGTACTGCACATTATATTAAAATTTGGTGTGAATACCTATTGAATGAAAGCAAGGAGCATGGCTTATATGTCTTAATCAATTGTGTAAATTGTAAGTATTTTAAAGATGGTACGAACAAAAAGTTAGTTTGGCTTGGGTCATTACATTTACAATGCACCTTCTTGCCTACCCTGTGTTGTGGCTAACCACAGTGTGAAACATCAATTGGTAAAGAGCACACTTGTGGTTTGATGTCAGAGAGTTGTCTGACTGGACCTGGGAAATATCTTAAGATGTGGGGAAAACAAAACACAGTTTTTATTACCTTTTTGTTCAAGTTGGTTAAAAATTGTGGATCGATGCCTTCCCCCCCCCCCCCCCCCCGAAACAAAAATGCTACTTACTTACCCCTAACCACCTACTAATTATAAATCACAAACTGGGTAATATTTAAAAGGTATATATACATACTTATAATTTGTTTGTGCAAAACAACTGTTTTAGTTGAGTGTACTTTAAAAGTTTGGATAGATTTGGTGTACATTTGTAGATCTCCTGAGCTTGGTCTTGTGGTCTACCACAGTGTGAATGTATCACTCACTATGGCCAAATATACCTGTGGTTTGGATTGGTGAAAGAGGAGCAGTGCATAAGGGTGTTCTGTGCAATTCAGCCCCAAAATGCCAAAAAAGAAAAACCCTGTAAATTTGCATTTTACGAGTAAATTATCTTTAGAGATACAAAATAAATGTAAATGTGCTTTTTCCATGTACTTTAATAATTATGCTGAAGGACATAAAATGCAGGGGCATCAATTGGGTTCGAACTTGAGTCCCATGATTGAAAGTCAAGTGCTTTTAACTTAAGTTTTAAATCTGATTGTGCCACAACACCTCCACAGTTTGTATGCTTGGCACATACTGTCCCAGAGTCATGAACATGTGATATGGGATAGTAAGGTGTGTGCATGCAAAACTTTGCATGGCATGGGGTACGCTGAGCATTGTGGATTAGTTGACCATATTTACAGTAGACCTGTGGTTTTGTCTAGGGTGAAAGAAGACCTGGGAAAGAAAGTGTGTGGTTGCTTGAAATAGACTGGTCACATGAACATGAACTTGTGAAAGGGGGTAGGGAGGGGGGTAGGGAGGTGTGTGTTTGTGTGTGTGTGCACTTCAATGGGTTAACACTGTCACAGTTAATTATCAGTGTGAATTTGGATTATGATACCTTTTAGACCTGTGGTTTTGTTGGGTGAAAGGGGAACCGGGTGGGTGTTTTACAAAGATCCTATAAAGTTAAACTCAACTCCGAGTTGGACTTAACGATTATGGTAAGCCAGTTGTCGCCTTGGAATAAAATACATTCAAAAGCAAAAATGCAAGTATTTTAGACTTTTCATAAATTTTACATGAAGAACATGAAATCGCCTCAATAATAGAAAATATTAGTGATTTGAATCAACAAGAACTTTTACAAAGAAATGTCAAAGAAACTAAAGGCTTTCCATAATTGTTAAGTCCAACTTAGAGTCAAGTTCAACTTAGGATCTTTGTGAAACACACCCCTGGGAATGTTTGTGGTTGCTTGGCCTTGGAAGATACTGGTCACATGAATTTGTTACAGGGGCTAAGGAGGTGTGTGTGTTTGTGTTTGAGTGTGCATTTGACTGGGGTGGGGGGACAATTACGCAACAGAAATCTTAGTGTGCCTCAAGCTAGCAGCTAGCTTGCGGCAAGCTTAAAGGGTACCACCACCCAAAAATAATATTCTTATTTATGAACGGTAACATCTTTAGTAGTCCATTCCATCAACAAGTTCAAACAAATATGTTTCCAGAAAAAAATATATAATTGGAAAACGCATCACCATTCTAAAGGCATGCGTTCATGGGTCTGCATGTACGAAGATTACTTTGTCCAGAGTAGTGCTGTAGTAAGTCAGTTATTTGGAAAACCGGTTAACCGACGGCAAAAACCGCACCAAACCGGCTAACCGAACGGGTAACCGAGAAAAAATAAATAAATCAATCAATCAATTTATTTATTTATTTTTATTTTTTTGATGACGGTGAGATGGAGTCTGGATGAGGGGGAGACGGAGTCTGGATGAGGGGGAGATGGAGTCTGGATGAGGGGGATACGGAGGATAGATGAGGGTGGGACGGTGGATGGATGAGTGGGGACAATATTTTTTTTTTTTTTTTTTTTTTGTGATGACGGTGAGATGGAGTCTTGATGAGGGGGAGACGGAGTCTGGATGAGGGGGAGATGGTGTCTGGATGAGGGGGAGATGGAGTCTGGATGAGGGGGATACGGAGGATGGATGAGGGGGATACGGAGGATGGATGAGGGTGGGACGGAGGATGAAAAAAAAAAAAAATGAAAACGTTTTTGCCGATGCCGGTCGGTTAACCGTTTCACTACAGGCTTAGTCCAGAGCGAACGAATTGTCCGGGATTCTATTGTCTCCAAATGTACGCGTCCTGCGCACTTGCAAATGTTTGGCCCGTACAGAACCAGGAAATAATAGTGGTTCCGTAAGTGGTGGAAATTAATTGCTTTGTTTGCAAAATGTTGGGTATATATTTGATATCACAAAACGGTACCAAAACATATAATTATGTGTTGATCTTTGCCTGGAGGTCCCCTTTACAGGCAATTTCTGCTGAAATTCAGCTTGCAGAATATTCCCATATGCTTAAAAACTGCTGCATGCTCACAATTTCAGCAGAGATCTCCTATTAAGCTTGCAGCTAGCTAGTCGCAAGCTAGCCGCTAGCTTACAGCAAACTTAGATTTCTAGGTAAAGTCTGTTGAAAGGCTTGTAGAACCTGTGGTTTTGATTGGTTAACAGGGAACCTGGGACTATTTGTGATTGATTGGCCTTGGCAGATGCTTGAAGTTACTGGTCACATGAACATGTGACAGGGACTAAGGTGGTTTGTGTGTTTGTGCACTTGAATGGGGGACACTGTTGAGTATCACAGTGTGAATTTGTAACTCTATAAATGTGACCGCACACCACAAAACAACCAATAAGTCGGGAAAAATGATTGTGCTAATTTTTACATGACAGTAAAGTAGAAGTCAATACCTTTAAAATGGTATATAATTTGTCAAATTTGGACTAAGCAAACTTTTTCAAAATGAGCAGCCAAGATTTGGAACAAGGCTGAATCAGTTTTAAAGTTAGGGAGAAAACGGGCCGTTTCAAAGATCGGTGTCCATTTAAGCACTGTAATCTGATCATATTTATTTGATTAAAAATCATATTTAAACATGATTTCTGACGCTCAAAATTTCCCAGAAGGTAGATTATGATACCCTCATTCAGGAAATACCAAAATCCTGAATTTCATATTTTAAAAAAAAATTGGCTATATCAGCTAATAACAGACAAACTACCCAACGAGATAACGGTCGTTTTGTGGTGTAAGGTCACAAATAATACTTTAAAGACCATTGGTTTTGATGGGTGAAAGGGGACCTGGGAAAGTTTCTGGTTGCTTAGAAAATACCAGTCCTGTAAACACATGCCAGGGAGGTGCAGGTGCTTAAAGGGACTAAGTAACATTGTCCAAATCCTCAAAATAAAATTTTAATTCTAGCGGTTCCCTCATACCTTGTTGTATTCGTATTAACAATAAAATCATGGGACAGGTTTCGGTTTTTCAAATTTCCCTTTTTCAAATTTCCCTTTCGTTACAAAGATATATACGATCGAAGTATTCAGATAAGAAAAACTCTGGTGGAGTTTTGAAATCGTGTACAAAGTGAGTGCAGTGAGTTAGTGAATATCACTTTGCATTTTCGCTCATTACTTGGCCATGCAATGTCCATTCGACTTGAAATTTTCACACAATACCCTGTGGACATATGAGATCAATATTTACATTGCATCAACCATTCATCACTTTTTGCACATGTCAACAAAGTTACTAGATCCCTTTAATTCTCCTCATCATCATCATTATTATTCCTCTCTCTTGATCTGCAAAGGCACAGAAAGTGCATTTGCCATGCCATACTACTACCTACTTCCTTCCTTTTTCCTTATTTACCTCGCATACCGACTTTCTTATCCACACAGTCTACAATGAATGTACACTTCCTCATTAGGTCCAGTGCCCAAGGGCTCAATTATGGACCAGCGACATTTACCATGGTAATTAGGACCACTGGCTCTAGCTCAGCAATGTCATGTCAATATACCAGAATAACCATACAAGTCAAGCACAGTTACCAAGCACACATTATTCCCTACTCATTCACCTGTAAAGGATAAACCCATACTTTATATCCAGAGATCAGTGGAACTAGAGCTGGTCCTGGGTCATGATCGAGCTCGAGCACTCGCCCCGAGGACTCCATGGCTTTATCTTTGTGTTATCTATGTTGGTGATGAACCACATCAATTTAGATGTAAACAATACAACTGTAAATACTAGGTCAAGCTTCCGGTAGCACCATGTTGTTAGTACTAGTTCTAACAAAACTTCACCAACACCATGAAAGCCATTAATATCACAATAACACTGTTAACCCGTTCCCTTTGAAATTGTGCATAAATGGTCATAAGTGGGTAAGACTATTAAAGGGGACCACCAGGCAAAGAACAACATATAATTTTATGTTATCAAAAAGATGCCCCAAAATGTGTAATTGTGTAATTGTGTAATTCATAAAGTTTAAACAATGCAATAATTACCACTACTTTACTTATGGAACCATTATGTTTCCCTACATGTATGCACCAAACGTTTACAATTGTGCCAGTTCTATTCACGCGTACATTTGGAGACAATATAATCACGGACGATGCATTCATCCTAGACAAAAGGTAGTCTTCATATGTAGACCCATGAACACAATGTTGCTCATTTTTTTGTAGACATGTAGTATGTTGATGCTTTTTTCCAATTATATCATTTTTCTGAACTTTTTGGTGGAACGGACTAAGAAAAGTGTTACCATGTATTTATAAAAATATTATTTTTGGGTGGTGGTACCCTTTAAAGTTTTACACAACATTCACACAATTTCCTTGGGGCACAGAGTATAGACAAACCATACATGTTAGCAAATCTTGTATAGCGCCCTCTGCAGTTTCCACCCAGGCATGTATGCACAGTCAGTACAGCAGGCCCTGCTAGAGTTTCATGTTCCACACAACAGTATGGAAATGTCAGTATGAGTGCAATATTGGAAATGCTAGAATTACCGTAATTTACATTATTTGTTGTTTGTAGATTATGGTTTCCATCTATCTACTCTACCAAGATGTGTCCACTGCATGCATTCACTAAAAGAACAGATGTTCATAAAATTGTGCAATTGAATCGCATGGAGCATCCATTCTTTTTTTAGTCATGTAGTCGGCATGTCTTGGTAGAGAATGTGACTTAAATGTTGAAACAATTTTATTAAATTTTATTAAATTTTTAATTGAAATGATACAAAATGGGATGTTAACAATCACATTAAATTCACATAATAACACTGAAAACAAATATCATTTAGCTAGTGTTTAATGAAGGAATTATAAATCTTTAGGCACATTATTTAAACTGTTATTGATTTAATGCAAATGGGCATGCCTGCTTAGAACATCTACTCTTAATCCAATGTAACATATATTTAATACAATTTTGGACATCAATCATCTTTGATCTTTCTAAAAGTGGAAACTAAAAGTTTCTTCTTCTTCTGTAATATACTATAGTGGCAGGGAAACCTGGGGAGTGTTTCACTAAGATTCTATGTTGACCTTAACACTAAGTTGGACTAAACTATTATGGAAAGCCATTTGTATGAAAGAAACGATGTTCTAATTTCTATACAAATTGTATTAAAGAGCTTCTTGTTTTTTTTAGTTATGCCATCGTGGGTACACATACTGTAGGTACATTACAAAAGTGTTGTGCGGAGATCAACCTCTTCCGACCGCTGTACTATCCAACACAAAAACATTTTTTGTCGGCAGATTTCTCCCCCCATTTACCAATACCAGCAAATGCAAAAAAAAGTTTGGTTAAATGTGATCCACAATTCATATACTTTGATAATAATTACTGACTCTTGTTGTTTTGAAGACTGCAAAATCAAAATGTATTTTTAAAATTCCTGTCCGTTTTCCTTTAAAACGATGTGTCCTAAAACATAGCGTTCAACTGGGGAACGGTACATTGTACGAATGGGCGGTATGCTTATCTCCAGTGTTTTAGCGTATATTCAACCCTCAAAATTAGCATAGGCCCGATGGCCCGGGGCCACTAAAAATTGCCGCCGGGCCAGTAAAAAATTTTTTTTTTTTTTTTTTTTTTGCAGATACCCAGTAGTCATGTTAAGAACTGTCTATGGCATGACAAGAACTTGCTTTTAAATGTAGCATTCATCAAGTTATACCCTTTTCTCAAATACAAAATATTGGTTAGTTAAAAAGTTGCAAATAAATTGAGCAAGTAATACTGAGCCCTACTAATGAATATTCATACATTCTTGAGCAGCCAAACTCATTTTCTAACCAGTTGTTGTAAACAAAAATTTCATATTAAAAATCGTCATTAGTAATTTCAATTATTTGCGTATTTTGCATATCTATTGAGCATCATAAATATTCATATATGCTGCTCATGAATATTCATATTACTACTCAATGTACAACTAGCCAATAAATGTGCAATTTTTGTAATTATTTTTGTACTAGTTAACCACTAATTTGTTACGGTTATTTAATTCCTCTTACAATGAAACAAAAGGGAATTTAAAAAGTATTGCCTAGTACCCTGAAACTATCAATATGGTTATTGTATTAATTTTACATTTGTTTTTCCTTATTTTTTTTTCGGGCCAGTAAATTTGGGTTTTGGGCCACCAAATTTGGAAAAATACTAATTTTACTGGCCCGACCGGGCCACCAGCAAAAAAAGTTAATTTCGAGCATTGGTATATTGAATGTAAATGGTCCAACTGATTGGACCATTTACTTTAGTAGATGTGATCGTGGGTAGGAGTTGGAAGAGATGCCATCCACTACAAGTAAATTTGTGAAATGGAAATAGTGCCATTAACAAAGCACAAGAAATTGCATATTAATTATTAATGAGAGTTGATAATGATGGGTACCGGTTTCAATAAACACAGAGTTCTTGTGAAGTTGATGATGATAATGATGATGATGATGATATCTCAAAATATATTTAAATCGCAAATCGCATCGGAATCTGTACTATTTTCCCAATCATTAATGTCAATGTACTGTGAGTAAATTTTAGGATTTGCATGATTTATTAGTCTGAAACTGTCGGAAATATATTAGGGTGCCGATGACTGGATAGGCCTATATATCAACAGGCATGATACAGACAGACTTCATGATCGATGTCTTGGAAGCAACCCAAAAAATACTTTTTTTTTCACGAGGGCGATTTTGAAAATTTTGAGTGAGAAAAACGCCCTGGTGAAATTATTCACGAGGGCTATTTTCGGGCTCACGGGGGCTCTTTGCCCTGATATCAGGCAGGACTTACCACAGGCTAGAAAGTAAATTAAAATTTATTCAATAATGATTAAGGCTGAATCGGTTGGGTCCATCACACCGGTTCCCGACAACCCAAAAAATACTTTTTTTTCACGAGGGCAATTTTGAAAATTTTGAGGGAGAAAAACGCCCTGGGCTATTTTGGGGCTCACGGGGGCTTTTTGCCCTTTGCCCCCGTGTATTTTTTTGGTTGCTTGGAAGATTAGCAATTTAGTTAACCTACTTGTCATGGCAAGCATGTTGTGTTTCGTGGACATGAAGCATGCCACTACGAACTATTGCCACGAACGGATGGCTTCCGGGTTTCGTCGAGCGAGCGACGTATTCATCTAATTACGTGACGTCACTACTACGGCAGCATATAATTTTCATGATATTCTTACGAATTTCTGTCGGTGTCGCATCGTGTTCGTGGATGTTTCTAGATTGATAATGTTATAATACCTGTGTTGTGGTTGTATGAGAGCAGTCGCTGTAACTAATATGCATGGAATTGTACCGTCTCAGATGCTGGCGTGTAGTATCGCTCACGATACTTTGAGAAGGGGTGGGCATCGTGGCCGCCCGCAATTGCGCCCGCGCGTGCTATCGATACTACCTCCATGCGATATTCTACACAGAGCTGCAAAGCTGATTTCGGGCACGTGCACCGAGGAGATACGTCATGAGCATGGCAGCCAATGAGATCGCGCGCTGAGCTGCAGCCAACTGTTGTACAGGGTGAATGGGGAATAGTTTGGCGCTAATGTGGTTTCGTACCCCTTTTTTTTTTTTTTTTTTTTCTTCTTTTTTTCCGTACCCCTTTTTTTCCTTTTTTCCCCCAACGCTTTATTTGTCTTTAAACTCAACTAAATTAGTTTGTATTACTCACTGCACTTTGTCCTTATCCCTCGATGGTCTGTTGTAATATTTTGGTCAACATTTAAGCCCTTATTTTGGCGACTTTAATCGATGGTTTTGAAAGCGTCGCAGCACCAGCTTCGCGGTCGCAAGAATCGAAATAGCGGGACTTCACGAGCAGCTAGCTATGCCGTTAGCTACCGGTGACTTGAACGTACCGTACTCCTGTCGTACGTGCTCGCGCGCGCCGTACCGGTTACATCCATAGCTGAAGCGATGTATGGTGGCTCTAAATGTGGAACTAAACGAAAACACGATCATACGGCCACCCGCTTGATCAATCGATTACGTTTCAGATTTATAGCCACCATACATATGGACGTAACCGGTACGGAGCGCGCAGGAGTACGGTACTCTCTCCACGTTCATGTCACCGGTAGCTAACGGCATAGCTGCTCGTGAAGTCCCGCTATTTCGATTCTTGCGACCGCGAAGCTGGTGCCGCGACGCTTTCAAAACCATCGATTAAAGTCGCCAAAAAAAGGGCTTAAATGTTGACCAAAATATTACAACAGACCATCGAGGGATAAGGAGAAAGTGCAGTGAGTAATACAAACTAATTTAGTTGAGTTTAAAGACAAATAAAGCATTGGAAACAAATTTTTAAAAAGGGGTACGGAAAAAAAAAAAAAAAAAAAAAAAAAAAAGGGGTACAAAACCACATTAGCGCCAATACTCAATAGTTTGTAGTGCATGCTTGATTGCTCATGAATTGGAATTGGCATGCATGAATAAAGAAAACAATGCTCGATATCAATCCACACATAGGTACATTACAGTAGCATTGTGTGGAGATCAACCTCTTCCGCCTGCTGCACTATCCAAAACATAAACAATTTTTGTCGGCCGATTTCTCCCTAAATTTACCAGAAAATGAAAAAAACTTTTGTTTATATGTGATCCCTAAGTCATATACTTTGATAATAATTACCGACTTTGTTGTTTTGAAGATTGCAAAATGTAGAAAAAAAACCGATTATTTCCCGTCTGTTTTCATTACCGATGCATCCTAACACACGACGTTCAACTTATGAATGGTACAGTGTATGAATAGGCAGTATGGTAATCTCCCGTGTATTACCATATATTGCGTGTAAATGGTCCACCTAAGTGGACCATATACTTTGTAGATGTGTATCAATCTGCACTTTTTATAGAGTCATGCATGCTAATTCATGGGCACACTTTGGTAGAGAATGCCTGTTTGGTGCACTTGATACAGCTACAGTCGACGATGAACGCACACAAAATCAAACAAAACAAAAGTCAAAAGTTTTCAAAACACAAAAATAAACAAATTTGAACTTGAAGTCTAACTCTAACTCTAAGAAGTAAGAATTGCCAGAATAGATACTTTAAACATAAAAGCCTTTATAATAAAACGCGCCCGTCATCCCTTATTACTTTTAGACTTTATATATCTGTATGTCGCTACGTCCTCGATTAATTAAATTCCAATAAATATACAGGTACGAGCTCTGCACAAAGCGTGACCGAAATCAGTAATGGGTATCCGAATTCGTCGGTACGCGCCTTAAAAACAAACGTGTTTTGGGGTCCATAAACGGTCAATATTTGTCAATCCTCATCAATATAATGACTAAATTTACAAAATCTCACTAACCTTGAACTTATAAAAAGATGGAGAAGGCTCCAGAAGCAGTCGATTTCCCGGCAGGTTCTAAAAAATCACAAGTTTTCGTTTCCCAGCACATATCACAGACTTTTTAGTCCCGAACAGAATCGGAAACATAATTGATCGAAGCCAACGAACGTTGAGGGCGTAAACACGAGACCGTGTTGCCTTGTTTTTATGCATGCGGCCCACTGTTGCCAGGTCGGGCACGACCAGGGAAAGCTGCTCGACGTTTGCATACACTACGAATTGCTTGCGTTTTGTCAAGCACCTCCAGACCAGCTTGAGCTCTTGCTTACTAAGGACATTCGCGTTTTAGAATCAAGTTTTCATACCGTTTCAGGATGATTTAGAACTCCTGGTTCCAGAGGTTATGTTGTGATTACATATTTAATCAAATGGCTGTTATTTTAGACATTTATATCCATGTAGGCAATTTTGTTCATGATTTGAAAATATTTGCGTAGGAAAAATACTGTTGCCAGGTCGGGCACGACCAGGGAAAGTTGCTATGCAAGGGACTACACGACGTTTGCATACACTACGAATCCCCTTTGTTGCAATGCTGCAGTGCGATGTTCGCACAACCGTAACGATGCTTTGTTCAACACGTAAGCAATTGCTTAGGCAGTGCAAGCAAAAGGTTTCAGCACAAGCAAAAGCTTATGCATACGAAATTAAGCAATTGCTTGAACTTGATCTTTTGCTTGACAAGCTCTTGCTTGTGCTTGAAGCAATTGCTAAAGCAGCTCTCACACTTTGGCGAGTTGCATACGAGTTGCCACGACATAGCGTCCGCTAGCAGATCACAAGCGCTGGAATAGATCTGCAAGAATGTCTTTTGTTCAACTTGGGAATGAATGAGAAGATGATGACACTTGTGTGAAAAGATATCCTCCCATGCATGGACACACAATAGCCCCTGAACAAAAGATGAGCAGATGTCAGGTCGCCGAAGAGCCAGGCTTGTTTTGGACATGTCCAAAACAGTCGCCGCACTGCGCCGATCTAGTCTTTTGTTCAGCGAGCTATTGTCTGTGTATTCATGGAAGAATATCTATTGACGCATGTGAGATAATCTTTCTATTCAGATCCTCCGTGGGCAAAAAAAAAATTCCAGCACTTGTGGTCAGCTATTGGGCCGTATGCATAACAACAAGCAATTGCTTGTGCTAACCTTTTGCTTGAATCGGTATGCAAACTATGCATACAAACAAGCAATTGCTTGCAAGCAAAAGCATTTGCTTACAAGCACAAGCAATTGCTTACTGCTCGTAAGCAATTGCTTACCAAACAAGCAATTGCTTGAAACCGTATGCATAACACAAACCTTTTACTTGTCTTGATAAGCAATTGCTTGCGTTTTTTCAAGCACATCCAGACCAGCTTGAGCTCTTGCTTACTCAGGGCATTCGCGTTTTAGGATCAAATTTTCATACCGTTTCAGGATGATTACGAGCTCCTTATTCCAGAGGTTATGTTGTGATTTCATATTTCATACAATTTCTGTTATTTTAGACTTTTTACGGCATTTTTCGTCCATCGATCTGCACAGAAACCCCCCTAATGCTCTGTGCTGTTTCCCCCCTATTTTCGTAAGCAAAAATACTGCTGCCAGGTCGGGCACGAAGCATTGTTGTCCTGCAGTGCGATGTTCGCACAACCGTAACGATCCTTTGTCCAACACGTAAGCAATTGCTTAGGCAGTGCAAGCAAAAGGTTTCAGCACAAGCAAAAGCTTATGCATATGAATTCAAGCAATTGCTTGAACTTGATCTTTTGCTTGACAAGCTCTTGCTTGTGCTTGAAGCAATTGCTTATATTAAAGCAATTGCTTGTTTTTATGCATACGGCCCATTGATATTCAACAATAATAACCCTCCCCATCCCCTCCACCCCAGTTTTCAAAACAGATCTACGCCAAGAGCATGCGTAGTGTGCTAGTAGGAAACGCACTGAGTGTTCAACTACGTGCGTGCATGGTATAGGATCGCATAGAGCGTGTCCAGAGCGTGTGGAGATCGTGTCGAGAGCGTAGAGCAAAATAATGGCCTCGTCTCATTGTTATGAGCTATTGTTAAAGATACACGGAGCGTGCACAGTGAATAGCTCGGAAAGCGTGGCCAAAGCGTACGGAGAGCGTGTTAAGGTCGTGGCAAGATCGTGAACGAGCTACCATTGTGTCACAAGAGAGGATTCGAACCTATAATATCAAGTACTGAAGTTCACTGCGTGACCAATAGGCCACGTGAACCACCGAGGTCTTAATGTAATGTATAACCCTCAAACTTACCCAAACCATAATCCTAGCTATTTTACACATACAAAGTCGAAAGAGGGCGTCGTACATTGTGCTTCCAACAGGCAGTTTGATTATGTAACAACTCGCAGTACAAGTCGAAACAATTATACACCAAGTGTTCGCTCCTGTTGTTGGCATGTTAAATAAGATCAAATACAACTTTTAAATAGAATGCATCGACAAATTAAACATCACATATTGGTATACAGGGTGGCCCACAAATAACGGAACGGGGTACTTGCCATACTAAAGACTCATGATGCCCGCCATACTGCATCGAGTAACGATCAACGCGTGCGCCATTGTGAGTGTGCGTTCAGCTGTGTATAGGTAGTAGGTTCATGGTTTCGTAGATAGCATTGGGGCCCGGATATGGGTCGTTTGACCCCTTGACCATTGAATTTACAATCATGGGTAGGATATATAAAGCTTTTAATCTGTGCAGTCATGTTCAGAGTGGCAGATGGTTGTCATGGGATATCCTTTGTTACTTTCATGAGAACAATTGATCAACCTACGCAACAAGGAATTTCCAATCGATGTACTCAAGAATAATAAGTAAAGTACCTTATCCAGTCCTTTCAATTCGATGAATGCCGCATTGGGTCGATTGACCTTTGTATTGCGCATGCGCAGATTGTAACTACGAACTGGCTTATAGAGAAGAAGGGGTATACTAACAATGGCCCACGCATTGAACGTTACTAGTTGCTATGACGGGCATCATGTGTCTTCATTATAGCAAGCACCCCGTTCCGTTATTTCTGGGCCACCCTGTATAGTGTGTGTATGTGTATTAAAGCCAACTAAACGGGATAGGGTATGCCCATCGCGTTTGCCCTTCAGCAAGCCACTGATGCAGCTGCTCTCTACCCGTGTGTGTAGAAGGTGTATGCGAATCAGAGCCGTATATATGTTATATACGGCTCTGGCCAGAATGCCTTGCTCCCAAGGGAGTATAAAGTGCACGTAATGTATGGATTGATTGTGTGTTCGATGACCGGGGTAACAATATCAGTGTAAAGCGCTTAGAGATGAAGATTAATTATAGTAAGCGCTATATAATTATCGAGTATATTATTATTATTAGTAGTATTATATTCTGGTATGTTCTTTTACAGCATAGACATCGTTTTATTCTCGCCCGTTGGGGGGATGACATGTCATTTTGACCATCTTCAGCGACCAACCCAGCAGCGTACCCAGGATTTTATGACCGGGGGGGGGGGGGGGGGGGGGGTTACGAGACAAACAATAATTTGATGCAAGCACACTGATAGAAAATTTAATGGAATCAGTCAAGGTGTACCCACATTGGGAATCTCAATTAGGGTCCAGGGGCGGAGCCCCCGGAAGCTTTTGGATTGACAATATCCAGAACGTTCTCAATAAGTTGTATAATATAGGTAAACTAATTTAGTTAGCTATTAAATCATATGAAAGTTAGCTCAAATTTAGCGAGCATAGCAAGAAATCCTGAAAACATTGTCAAATGAGGAGACTGGGTCAGATGGCCTTAATGAGGGTCAAGGGGGCGCAGCCCCGGAAGATTTTTTAGTTTATTTGGGCAGTTTAGCACTCTCAAGATGTGGTTTAAACCTGCTATTTTATCAACTTTCACATAATTAATGAGAAGGGGCAATGTCCCTTCTCATTAATGTTATTTTTATATTTCTGAGCCCGAAATATCGGAGGGGGGGGGGGGGGGGGGTGAAGGGGGTAATAATACAAACCACCCCCATCTCAAATATGGGGGGGGGGGGATATTATCCCCATCCCCCCGTGATCAACGCACGTGGTGTACATTATTGTATAGAGTATGCTTTTTTGGAAATGTCGCCCTCTCTAGACAAAAATATTTCTGCCACTTTAACTATACAGGGTGGCCCAGAAAGGATGCAACACCTACGATCGTTAATTTCATCAACACCATCGACCAAATGTTATTGTTTTTTGTTTGATTGGGTAGAACATTCTTTTTCCAACAAAATGATACCATGAGCATTGATTTTGGGTAAGGCGTTTGGATCCTAGGGCCATATTTCTGAGGCAATGTCGTTTCCTAAATTTGCTACTTTTTCTTCTCCAGCGATCCTCGGAACACTGAGACATTCTCGCCCCACGGCCTGCCATAGAATTAGCTGTACAGAAGAACCGCATGACTGCTCTCCCTTTGTAAGGAAGACAATGTGAGCCATTCTTATGTACAGCTAATTCTACGGCAGGCCGTGGGGCGAGAATGTCTCAGTGTTCCGAGGATCGCTGGAGACCGAAAAAGTTGCCGCTTCTTGTTGTTGCCGCTTCGACCCTATATTCCCAGGACCTGGCATCATTAGATCTCTTCCCAAAGATGAAGAAACACGCCTTTACAGAAGGATAATGAAACAAAAGATGCTGTTATGAAGTTTTGAAGAGCGCAGTTTTGGAGGGTAAATTGAGTTCATTTCAATATAAATTATTGCATACAATATTACGTCATTTAGGTCTGGATTTGGAAGGGATAATTCATTCACTTTTTTCAATTTGACGTTGAGACATATTCACATATATTTTATGAATGTTTGAGAAAAGTTTTGGCAAGATATAATTGATTATTTTGATTTGATTGACATTAGGAATGCTGAGTGGAATATGATGTTTGTAGGATTGGTATGTAGAGCATGTATAGTCACATATTCTTACTCTATTACTTTGTACTATACAGGGTGGCCCAGAAATAACGGAACGGGGTACTTGCCATACTAAAGACTCATGATGCCCGCCATACTGCATCGATTAACGATCAACCGTGCGCCATTGTGAGTGTGTATTCAGCTGTGTATAGAGCTAGAGAAGAAGGGATACTAACAATGGCGCACGTATTGAACGTTACTAGTTGCTATGACGGGCATCATGTGTCTTCATTATAGCAAGCACCCCGTTCCGTTATTTCTGGGCCACCCTGTATATTTATTCCTCTAGAATAAAGGGTATCATTGTTTCTCTATGAAAAAATATACAGAAAATTATTATGGATTATGAACAAGAAAGAAAAATGTAGCTATTAAAACAGTCAAATTGAGGGAACACTTGCACAAATTGGAACAACATTAAGTGCAGTTTAATAATTTCTTTTTGTCTCGCTATTAACTGCAGTTTGTTTGGATTATAGGGAGCTTGCTAACTATTATGAAGGTTTGGGATTCACTCCTCTTTTAGTTGAGCGTTACAGCTTTACATATTTTAAATCTAAGTTGTGTTAGGTTGAATTCGAAGTGAGCAGATATACTGGAAGGGGTGTTTGATGAATGGAGTGTGCTGGTGTATTTGCTTTGTGTGACGTTGTGACCAGTGCTTTGGTGCATGGGTATGGGACGGTGTATTCGATCGTGGGCTAAGTACGGGTATAGGAGAGGTGAGGGCTTCATTTAATCATATTAGGCGCTATATAAATCAAGTATATTATTATTATTCAGTTGCAGGACTTAATTCCTTTTGTCATTATTATAACCTCCATTTCCCCCCGCAGAAGTGAATTGAATATACAGTTGATTTACAAATGTTAATGTATGTAAGGTAGTTAGTTACCTTTATACTTGATCTTCAACAAATTAGTCATTTGTTTCTGTTAATGAATAAGAGATACATTAACATTGGACAAATTGTATTGTTTATATATTAAATGATTGTACATGTATTATTTTATATACATATAATATGGAGGAATTGAAATCACTTTAAACAAAAAAAGGTGTGTGTGTGTGTGTGTGTGTGTGTGTGTGTGTGTGTGTGTGTGTGTGTGTGTGTGTGTGTGTGCGGGTGTGTGTGTGTGTGTGTGCGTGTGCGTGTGTGTGCGTGTATGTGTGTGTGTGTGTGTGTGTGTGTGTGCGTGTGTGTGTGTGTGTGTGTGCGTGTGTGTGTGCGTGTGTGTGCGTGTGCGTGTGTGCGTGTGTGCGTGTGCGTTATTTGTTTGTGTACTTTATGTTCGACATATTAATTAACGTGATGTCAGTGTTATTCTCATCTTTATTGCAATAATGCCAATCATGAAGCCGGGCGTTTTGTTGATGGCGACAGCAGTTATCCTGACCATGAATCGAATCATACGATGCCCCGTGCCAGTTCCGGTAGAATTCGATTTTAATATTGCGACGCTGTCAGGATGACAAAAGATACCACAGGATTCATCGACGATACACTGTCGGAGGTTCGAGACGTGAGGAAATTGCCGGTGGGTTTCGTGTGCGAGATGAGTTTGATTAAAACTAATTAAATATTATTTGATCATGCAGTTGTGAAATGTAGCCCCGTCCCGACCAATGATCTATAGTTAGCAATTGAACAGACAGAATCTCACAAACACAATTATTAAACGGCACACAGTGGCGTAGCGTGGTCAGTCTAATTGGGGGAGGCGGGGGGGGGGGGGCACAACTATAGGGGATCATTATAATTATATATATAGGGGATGTATCTTATGTATTCCTTTATTTTTACACAGATGGTTCCCCATAGTTTTATATATTATTTTGAGGAAATTATTATTACTTATTGTTTTGTTGGGGGGGGGGGGGGTGGGGGCACGTCCCCCCATGCACCCCCTTCCTCCGTAGATTCGCCACTGACGGCACACACAAACGCATTCACATCGCCTCCGTGTTTGTGGGGCACGACGGTATGGAATTACGAAGATATGTAAGAAATAACTGCCTCTGTAAATTGTATGCTTTCAATTTTTCGTATAATATATGTATTAAGTATTAAGTCATATATGATTTTATTTCTATGCCTCCATCCATACGCAATGACAAAAGGCTTTGAGAAGATGCAGAGCCAGACGCAGTCTCAATAAAACACCCGTCGAATCAAAGACTGATGTTTGTTTGTCAAGGACAAAAGGTATTTATTTTAATAAAATAAATTATTGAAACGCAAACTATTCTAACATTCGTCGAGAATGCACATACATGTTAGTACATACACGCAAATGCGAACGCACGTATGAACATCTATACACACGCACGCATACACTTACACACAAAGTTAATTATTATGCTGAATCTGCTCCCGGGGGGGAGCTAAACGAGTATTTGCGTGGTGCAAAAAATACACCCTAAGTAAGTATGATTATCGGTAATTTGATACCCTAAGCAAGTAATCAATTTTTTGTAAACCCCTAAGCAAGTATTTTTGATACCCTAAGCAAGTAATCAATTTTTGGTAAACCTCTAAGCAGGTTATAACTATTTTGATACCCTAAGCAAGTAATCTTTTTTTTTGTAAGCCCCTATTAAAAGCAAGTTATAACTATTTTTGATACCCTAAGCAAGTAAGCTGAGTTTTTGAGACCCTAAACGAGTAATTCACCTTTTTGAGACCCTAAACGAGTAATTCATCAGCCTAAAAAAGATACCCTTTTTCCTGATTTTGGGTGATTTTGAGACCCTAAACGAGATACTCGAGTATCTCACCTGATCGTAAAAAAACCACCCTAATACACCAGTTCGTAGATAGCATTGGGGCCCGGATATGGGTCGTTTGACCCCTTGACCATTGAATTTACATTCATGGGTAGGATATAAAGCTTTTACTCTGTGCAGTCATGTTCAGAGTGGCAGATGGTTGTCATGGGATATCCTTTGTTACTTTCATGAGAACAATTGATCAACCTACGCAACAAGGAATTTCCAATCGATGTACTCAAGAATAATAAGTAAAGAACCTTATCCAGTCCTTTCAATTCGATGAATGCCGCATTGGGTCGATTGACCTTTGTATTGCGCATGCGCAGATTATAACTACGAACTGGCTTATTACTCGTTTTCTTGGTCACGCATGATACCCCCCTTTCAATGAGGACAGACCCCCCGGGAATCTGCTGCTATGTTAGTAACCCGCTTTTGTTAGTGCAAGCTCAAATGCGCTCGGATGATGTATCATATGGATCAGTTGAAAAACATGGCAGCATCCAGTGGTCAGTCAGATTATAGAAGTTTCAAAAACATGGCTTATTTCCATTATTAGTGATACCCATGAGGAAATATAGGACTAGAAGTGACAGGAATTATGCACTTATCAGTTACAGTATGCGCAAATTCTGGTGTTTAATTCCCCTTCAAATTCAACCCACCTTATTGAATTCCAGTCAGTGTGTATACTGCAAATTGTGACAGTGGTGTAGCTACGGTGAGGCGGGGAAAACGTGCCCCCAATAATTTGCCCCCTAAAATAAAAAAATAAAACAAAAAATTACGGGAAAATCTGTGTACCAATAAAGAAATTATGGCAATGAGAATTCAGGGGTTTCAGGGACGAGCACCGTCTAGGGTTTTCTATATCTCGGTCGGTAGAGCACCGGTCTGGCATCCGGAGGTCTCGGGTTCGAATCCCGTTGGAATCCCATTTTCTTTGCCTTCTTTTAATCACAATAAAGAAATACATAAGGTGTGCCCGAATCATCCGCATGCCCCCACCCCTCCCCCTCAATCAGTCTCACCACGCTATGTCACTGCACACTGTGATGTGTAGGGTTATATGACGCAGCAATCTATCTACTTCTTCCCTCACATGCTGATGGGCAAGGTTTCCAAACGCCAAATCAAAACCTGTATTTGCATTAAAATACGCTTATTACAACGAGTGATTAGGTTTAATAAAGTAATCACGTGTGCTTTTCAATTGACGCATACCGTACTTTATAATTCAACAAAATATACAACGCGTGGCGCGTGATGAGGTGGAAGAATTGGTGGAAGTCACCACGCGTGCATTTCGTGTGACATGTTATATATTTCTAATTTGAAATTATGTTATTAATTACTAGGTTGTGCCTAACTGTGTCAATATGGACATTATCGGCTCTAATTCGTAATAATGATAAAATGTGTATGATATTATTAGCACTTATTCGTAATAATCATAGAATGGTGAGTAACCTCATCTATCACGGTATGCATATATATTTCTTAATACAATGTTGCGTATGGAATTTGTCTTCTTTCTTAAAACCAATACGCAGTGGTCGGTGTGGTCCTGGGGGCTCGCGAAATATTGGGAGCCAGATGCACACACCTTATGTATTTTTTTTCTCTACAGATTTCCTCCTCAACATGCCCAATATAATATATATAATACAAAAAAGAATTAAACATATTATGTTTAATTCTTTTTTGTCAAGTTATTTGGGGTGCTTACCCCAGGTGCCCCCTTCACATAGATCACTACTGCCGATCGAGTATTATATAACTTAATATATTACGTAACTCGCTACGCCCGTGATACATACAGATGCCATACGTAGAGCATTAACATCCCTGGCACTTTCAGTGTTAAAGAAGACTGAATAAATAAATAATAAATAATGTTGTCTTACGTTTATTACTATTGTGCTTAATTGCGCTGACATTATAATCAGCCAAAAACTTAATTTCATGATGGCAGTACACATACTGTATTTTGATCATGATTAATTGTATGGCTAACTGTAAAGTTGAAGTGTTATATTTTCATGCATGTGCTTGTCGTTGTCTCTGACTTATTACGGTATTTTGAATTGATAAACGCAAGAGTAAATACAGCAACATTTAAATGGATTGAACAACTGATGATTGTTTGATTGACAAATTAAATCAATCAAACCAATATTTTGACGTTGGAGCCTTGCATTTTTCTTATCATTAATTGTTTTCTTTGTATTTATTTTGTTTTCGATACAAACATTGCCCTTTCTGAATAAATATTGATAATCAAACGCTTATTCCAAACTTGAATATTTGATTATGGTTTATTTCTTGGATCATGAGTTTATTTATTTGGAAAATTGGGGAAGACTATTACTTATCGTTTATACATGTATAAACCTAAATATATAATAAATTAGTATTATTCCTCATGATACAACGTGTGTGCGTATGTGCATTTACGTCATGTATTGAAGTAATAGTTCAGGGTCTCATTGCAGAAAGGGATGCCATCGATTGCAGAGTTGCAATTAATTGTAAGTCCGATCACGTGACTAAATGAGCATATCTGATATCTGCAATTAAAGGGATCTATAGTAACTTTGTTGGCAAGTGCAAACAAGTGATGAGTGATTAATAAAATGTGTATTGGAGTGATCTGATATGTCTACAAAGTAATTAATTTCACGTTAATTGGACATTTTTTGGCTGAGATATGAGCAAAAATGCAAAATGATATTCACTAACTCATTGTACTTACTTCGTACATGGCATAAAATTATCCCGTAGACAATTTCATATCTGAACACTTCATTCGTAAATATCTTTTGAACGAAATGGAAATTTGAAAAACCGAAACCTGTCCCGTGCTTTAATTGTTAATATGAATATGACAAGGTTTGAGAGAACCACTAGAGTTCGAAGTAAGTTTTGAGGATTTGGACAATGTTACTAAGTCCCTTTAATCGGAACTTACAATGGATTGTGTTTCTGCAACGGGGCCCATGCAGGAGACGAGAGCTCGACCATGTCCATGCCACAGAAGCAGTCATAGTTCCACTGATATAATGGATGCTGCCTGGGTAATACTTTACGGTTGAATGGGTCAGGAGGCTATGTGTTGTTGAGGTTTATGTTATTCTAGCATATTGACATCGATGAGTTAAAGATATACTAGAGTATTGATACTTCCCGAAGTGACCCATTGCGAGGGTTTGTTTTAATTTTTTTTATTCCATTTACAAGTTCATTTATAAAACTTGGTTGTCAAATTTGATTTCAATTGTTTTAAAAATAAATCGGGACACCCACCCGATATCGGCACACTTGTGAACTAGCACATGTTTGACTTGTTTGCAGTCGAACACGTATTTTGCATCAAAATTCACTTTAAACGTATTATTTCGGATTTATATCTCCATTGGAGCATGCTTAGTCATTTATGATCAGCTTTTGATGATAAGATCATAGTTTCAGTCGCTAAAGTGGACCTTGACCAATACTCAAATATATCGTTAAAGGGATAGTTGAGTTTTGGTATATTGGGAGCTACACAAAATAATTTTGTGTGAGATAATGAAAAACTGAGTGTCAAATTCGAAAAAGCATACAATTTTAATGACAGAATAAACTTTATTTGATCAAAATCAGTTCAGAAACGGCTGAAATATCCATAAACGTAACCATTTGTAATTGGGGGGCCCCACAATTATTCAAGAATTTTGAACCAACAGTTGATTTTTTTTAAATGCTTCCTCTTTTCAACAATTTTCAAAAGAAGTTTTTGAATAGTTGTTGATTATTTCTCTATCTAATCACTATTTCAAAAAAACATGCACAATATTTTATTTCAAATGGTTGAAACCGATAAGTTTTTAGAGAGCGCCCTATTGGGTTTTAACGGCTCTTTTTAAAAATGATATCAGGCTTTTTACTTAGTCATTTGTAATTTTGTATTCCTTTCGAGCATGGTGAAGTTATAACTATTAGTTTGTAATGTAATGGTGCAGGTTTGAGTAACGAAAATTCAGTTTTACCAAAACTGTTCTCTCTTTACCAGAACTCAACTATCCCTTTAAAACCAATGATTCAAATTACCATGGTAAATGTCGCTGGTCCGTATTGGGGCCCGTGGGCTTTACAGTCCGAACAGTGGCGTAGCGCCGACGGTCATCGGGGACACGTGCTCTCAATAATTTGGCAAAACAATACAAACATTAGGGGGAAATCCTCAATGAAATAGATAGATAGATAGATAGATAGATAGATAGATAGATAGATAGATAGATAGATAGATAGATAGATAGATAGATAGATAGATAGATAGATAGATAGATAGATAGATAGATAGATAGATAGACAGATATATATATAGATAGATAGATAGATAGGTAGATAGATAGATAGATAGATAGATAGATAGATAGATAGATAGATAGATAGATAGATAGATAGATAGATAGATAGATAGATAGATATATAGATAGACAGATAGATAGATAGATAGATATAGATAGATAGATAGATAGATAGATAGATAGATAGATAGATAGATAGATAGATAGATAGATATATAGATAGATAGATAGATCGATATATAGAGCGTACCCCTAATAATTCACATGCCCTCCGATCGGTTAGACCATGCAACGCCACTAAACTATACGCTTTACAATTTTTATTTTGATCGTCCAAAGTCAAAGTGATGGGGTGATGGTTATAATGGGATATCCGTTATTTCCTCTCACGTGAACGATACGTCCACATTAACGTCAATGAATTTCCAATCGATATACAAATAAGAGCAAGAAGTACAGGATATTATCCTGTCAGTCCAACTCGATGAATGGCAAGGACACGTCCATGTCTCTATGGACGACCTTTCATTACACGTATCCGCAAACCGTCAAACCAAACAAAGTGACTTTTTTGTGAACGTGTCGCGGTACATTGGTTTGGGCATTTGTCTTTCAATACCAAGGTCGTGGGTTCGATTCCCAGCCCGGGCTGCAGTTGCTCGAGAGGGATATAATATGTTTGTATAGAATGTGTGCGCCATTAGAAGGCAGTTTTGGCTAGAATACTCCACAGGGAGTTGAACATGTGCACTTCCAGTGTGGATGAATTTTGTCTTTTTCCAATGACCTATAGATAATGGTGTCTATGAAAGAACACATAGATGACTGCAATTCAATTCGGTGCTATACGGTATAACTTCTGTAATTATTTAAATTACTGTCAGTGTTATTATCGTTTTTATTGTTATTATTATTATTATAATAATTATTATTATCATTATCATCATTATTATTATTATTATTATTGTCATTATTATTACATTATTATTAGTAGTATTGTTATTATTATTATTATTATTATTTGTATTATTAGTATTATTATTATTATTATTATTATTATTATTATTACTTTTATTATTATTATTATTATTATACTTGTTGTTGTTGTTATTGTTATTTTGACATGATGCATGTGTATCACGTGTACTGTATGTTTTTTTTTTAAATTCTAAACCCTTGTACTTGAATATTACTTCCGAGATCGAAGCAATCATGTTCATCAACATTATTTCTATTAGATTAACTTTTTTGTTTACCGTATATGGTATTGTCTTGTAATACTTTTTGGAACTATGCACTCTTTGACATAATGTGTATCTAGTTTATGACGAACAGACAAGCAGACGTCCGCTAAAGGCCAATCTATAGCATAGCTGCCGTATATATACAGTAGATCAATCATAATCATGTTTTCTTTCTCCCATTGATCCGTTCGTGGCAAGGTAAACAATATGGGCGTTTCGGCTAATAGGATCTATAGCAACTACGGTATGTTGACTTATGCAAAAACTGAAAGATCGTAGTGGTTGATACAATAATTATGTACGCTGAGTGATGTATGATATAATACCCCAAATTCAGAAAGGTCCACCTTTTGCACGTAGCGTATGCGCGATTACGCGTTGGCGATATCAATCCGCAGCAGATCAATTTATAATTTTGCAAATATATCAATTAGTAGGCGGTTTCTTGGCCAAATTTGTATAATCCCATATTAGTAAAATGATATTCTTTCACATGGTTGGTAATACGAGTGTACATTTCATTGTTAGTGGGTGGGGCGTTTCCCACTACTGTCATTCACCTTTAAGTAGCATTTTTAAAAACTAAAACTTATTTCATAACTTCTACAATAAAGAGGAAAATAACCAGACATGAAATAACCACTAGAGATGCAACAAAATTTGGTCGATTTAGACAAAGTGAATTGAATTGAATTTAATTGAATTTAATTTATTCCACATTTGCATAAAAACATGAACATATGTACATACAGTTAAAATTAAAACAATATAGCATACCAAATAAGAACAAGTATAGCAGAAGAGAAAACAAAGAAAACACAAAATTGCACTAACATTATGTAAATGTGGGGATTATAAAAAGTCACAAATGACTTATAAGCATAACCCCTGAATATTCAAAACTGAAATAAGAATCAAGTGATAAGGAAGAAAAATAACATTACTATTAACATATTTCACAAAGATAGGAAGTGATAATGAAGCATGAAATGCTAAAGATTTTTAAAAATGTACTCTTTAATTTTGAATTGAAATATATTGAGCGATTTTGAATTCTTGATATTTTCAGGTAAACTGTTCCACAGCAGTGGACCATTTTATGATATTAATGTACGTGAGAGGGAAGATTGACCATAAATAACACGATAATTTAACTTTCCTCTGGTATTGTAAGAAAGAATATCAATATTTCTATCAAAGAATTAATGAAAATTTGTAGGTATAGTAAATCATTAAAATATAAATACATAAATATACCGACATTATAATTATACAGTGCATGTAAAGGCAACATTTTAAATTTGTTAAATAGAGGGGCAGTATGTGCTCTAAAACCAGATTTAGATATTATACGTACACAACGTTTCTGTAATGTTAATATTCTATTTAATAAATAATCATTTGAAGATCCCCAAATTGAAATTCCATAATTTAAATGACACAATATAAGAGTATTATACAAAGTTAATAATATAGTTTGTGGTATAAACTCAGACAATATATTTTCTTGAAACCTGATTACTTTTCCATTTCATATTATCATCTATGTAAATTCCAAGAAACTTAACAGTTTCAGCCCTTCGTAACTCAACATCATTAATAAATATCTTGACAGATTGTTTATCAGTAGTTCTTTTTTTGTTTTACCAAATACCATACAATTTTTCAAATCAATAAAACCCCCAATAGTTATATAATTTTTATCAAAAGCATTTATTATATTATTCACAGTATCTATCAATGCATGTGTTGTTGAGTGTTTTTCACGTAATCCAAATTGTTTATTATACAAAATATGATTGATGTCAAAGAAATTAATTAATTTAGTATAAATACATTTTTCTAGTATCTTAGAAAAACATGTTAATAGTGATATTGGTCTATATTTGAAGTATACATTTTTTGCTCCGCCTTTGTGCACAGGAATTACTTGTGATATTTTACGACTAGTTGGAAAAATGCCTTTTTGAAAACATAAATTAAAAAGGTGACAAAGAGGTTTACACAATGCATGAATAGCAAAATAATTATCAATAGAACCAATTCCAGGAGATTTACCACTTTTCAAAGAGCATGCAATTTCTATTATTTCCTTTTCAGTAACTGGTTTTAAAAATAGAGTAGAGTGAAGGGACTTTCTTTATAATATTTCATATACATGTTATTCATAGGTTGTGTATTCACATTAATCAAAGTTTGTCCTACATTAATACAATATTCATTAAATTCATTTACAATGTCATTTTTATCATTAATTATATTACCATTCTCACAAAATTCAATATTATCAACATCAACATTATTTCCTCTTTTATTTTCTAAAGGTCATTTATCATTTTCAAAGTCTTACCAAAATTATTTTCAACTGCATTCAATTTCTGAGTATAATAATTTCTTTTTTAACTTATTATTGAAAGTTTTATAAATACTTTTATTTTTCTCAGTGGGTTTTCTAAGATATTTTTTATACAACCTATTTTTCTTTCTATACATTCGTTTTAAGTGTACATTAAACCATTGATTTTTTTAATATGAGAAGTGTTGACCTCTTTAACTGGAAAGCATTGAACGTATATTTCAAGAATAACTTTCATAAAATTATCATACAATTCATTAGTCATTATTTCTATTTGAGATTATGAACGAAAAATTAACATTTAATAATTTGGCCAGGAACTTACTTAAATTGCTGTCATTAATTTGTCTTTTAAAGTGTTTTATATTGGTATTACAAGGTAATGAATAATCAAACATTGGAAATATTGGAAAATGATCACAAATATCACAAATATTAGAACCAGAGTTTAAATCATTATAATTATTCACAAAAATATTATCAACCAATGTAGCCGTTGTTTGTGCAATTCTAGTTGGAGATGTAATGAGTGGGTGAAACAAAAATGATGACATAGTGTTTAAGAACTCATTTACATAATTCAACTGATCAATGTTCTTAATGTCAATATTTTAATCGCCCATGAATATACAATCTTTATGATCTACATTTAGTTTAGACTAGATCTCTTGAAGATGTTCCATACAAGTTTGTTGAATTATCAATTGATGAAATACAGGAATCAACAGTTTCCCGTGGGCAATGGGTTAAGTCGGTTGAGAAAGAGACGGGCGCTCAATCCCAAAATTACAAAGTTAGAAGTTTTTTATTATCTGAACATTATATCTTCATAGAGAAACCCATTTTTGCAAAATCGACTTAATGTCCTTCTCACACTCATCCAACGCATTCTCATTGACCAGAGGGTTAAGGTACGTGCAATCCAATACTGCGCTATAGGTCGCCAGCCTTTGCCTTGACCGCACCAGTCATTATTGATTTTGAACAAGAACTATATTTTCTTTAGACGTTGTTTCATCATTATATCGCTTATCATTGATTCAGATCAGTCTGCCTACTTGACACGTTTGACCGTCGCATTGTGTTTCCCGCCAACTCTTCGATTTCCATGCATCAATTGCTTAGATGAGGATGGGGGGGGGGGGGGGGGGGGTGAAATTCCGCCTTATTAAAATGAATTATTTCCCCATGACTGCCCTCTCTCCCCAAACTGGGCCGAATAAAGACAAACATATACATGATGACATACATCTTACTTTTGCCACCGCCTGTCTCATCCCCTACATTGCCATACTTCCCCCAGTCCACAACCCTCCCCCTGAAATAGGTACTGTTCGCAAGCTAATTATGTCGGTCAAGAAGGATGTGCTAGCCATTGGCTGCCCCTTGAGCAAAATGGTCACTTTTTTATAATCTACTCCATTGCCCCATCTCTCTGGATCTATCCTGCTTCGATTCTCCCGGCCCCGCCCCCGAACAGGCAGGACATCTAATAAGCAAATCATTGATGTAATCATTGTTTATTACTCAATGTCGGGTCAAACGTATTGGTGAGACGATAACATTCATATCATTATTGCCATAAACTTGATAATTTTGATAATTTGAATACAAGACTGGTTCAGTCATCGAGAATACACGGGACGTTGAGTTAAAGAGTAAATCACTAACGCAAAATACAATTTTGTCAAACGTGCGTTATGCAACATTTCATGATAGTCATGCTATTCTCATAGCTGTGTGTTTGAACGGCAGATATATTATAATCGCCTCGAACTTGATAATTTGTATTTATTGATGCATGCCGGATTTCAGAGATCGAGTGCTGGTGAGTTTGACAATATTATTATAATACACATTTTTCTGGAATTAGCAATCGTTTATGTTCAGTTATAACATGTGTAATAATTGTTAACATGGTGATTATGTACAAATTTGTTTCTTTTTAAATAACGATGGTTATTACTAAATCTAAATTTGTTTTGTATGATTTGTATTTAATCGGTTATACAGTGCGAGTCAAAAAAAACGAAACCGGACTTTGATAGCTTATAAATCCACAATTACAAACATATATATGTTGATATTGGTATCACATTAAAGCTTGGGAAATTGCCTCTAAAATGATATATCACACATTTTGAGCACTTTACGCATCATCGAGCAAGATCTTATTATCCAAAGTCATGCAAAAACTACCCGTGTCCAAGTTTGCCGTCGTCTTGTTCTAAACACAACAAAACAAGTTAAGTCCCCCCTAATCAAAATAGCATAACTTTTTAACGAAAAAGTTTTGAGCAAAATAACTTGGCAGGATTGTTTATACACTTATTGAATAACTTATGTGCGAAAATAAAATTGGTCCGTCGAGTCACGCGTGAGTGAGCACACATTAAAGGCAAAATGTTCACTTTTTGACTCTTGTGACTTTTGAAAAGTGACAATTTTGCCTTTAATGTGTGCTCACTCATGCATTACATGGCGGATCAATCTTATTTTCACAGATAAGCTAGTCAATCAGTGTAGGAACAATCCTGCCAAGTTATTTTGCTCAAAACCATATCGTTTTTACGCTATTTTGAATAGGGGGGACTTAGGTTTTTTGTTGTGTTTATCATGAATGAATGCGTCTCTTTACGTTTTTGTCTTCAAATTAACATTTCAAAAATATCATTTGGTGAATCACAACAAAATATTAGGTGGTTGCCAGTTTTGTCATGTTTATCAGGGTGGAAGGGGATCACACACTGTCCTCACATCAGCAACCACACTGTTTGGAGGGAGGGGCCCCTGAATAAGACATGCAGGATGAAGTTATCTTTGACAATCAAACAACAGATGCAACCATTCACAAAACAAGAAAACAAAACACTGCAACACGGTAGTTTTTGCATGCCTTTGGATAATTAGGTCGCGTTCGGTGAAGCGTGAAGTGATCACAGTGTATGATATATCATTTTAAAGGGAAGTCCTCAAGCTTTAACATGATACCAATATCAACATATATACTTTTGGATTTATGGATTTATAAGCTACCAAAGTCCGGTTTCGTTTTTTTTGACTCGCACTGTATATCGGACGCTTTACTGTATCTACGCGCAGTATGTGTATGGTTGTTTTACGTTTTCATAATTATGTACTCTGCACGGGCGAATGGGGAGCATGTTTTTTTCCACGGGGGCTACGGCCTTTGGCCAAAATATCATTCTTCCCGTTTCACACCTGACAGGCAGAAAACTAAAGTATTCACCACTTTGATGCCCCCAAATGGTTATGATTTGTTTTTGTCCTCCGAAAATGACATAGTTATGTCTAAATATCCTTGTCAGAAGGAGCCACTTGTGAAGGAATACAGGTACATGTGTATACTATGAAATGTCGAGTTGCAACATATCGCCCATATTTATTATTAATGATGAAGAGGACAAACAGAAAAAGAAGATGAAAAAGGAGAAGAAAAAGTACAAGAACAAAAAGGAGAAGAAGAAGAAGTAGAAGAAGAAGAAGAAGAAGAAGAAGAAGAAGAAGAAGAAGAAGAAGAAGAAGAAGAAGAAGAAGAAGAAGAAGAAGAAGAAGAAGAAGAAGAAGAAGAAGAAGAAGAAGAAGAAGAAGAAGAAGAAGAAGAAGAAGAAGAAGAAGAAGAAGAAGAAGACATGGAAGAAGAAGAATAAGTAGAAAAAGAAAAAGAAGGAGAAGAAAAGGTACAAGAATAAAAAAGAAGAAGATTAAGAGGAAGATGAAGAAGAAGAAAAAGAAGAAGAAGAAGAAGAAGAAGAAGAAGAAGAAGAAAAAGATAAGAGAATAATAATAAGAAGATAAGAGAATAATGATAATAAGAAGAACAACAATGAGGAGAAGAAGAAGCTATATCTAACAAAGTCCTCTTTTCCGATATGGCAACACTGCTGTACCGTACCTCTGCGCCATCTGTCGTCCCTGAGCCATGCCGTATCGACCCGGGCGTTGTTTACCAATACCGTGGAAAGCAATTAACCAGCATATTTCGATTATTATCATATTCCATTGGACATCGGATAAATTAAAGGAAATGCAAAAGGAATCTTTGACCTACATTCACTATGCACAAGAAAATGCAATTTAATTCCATCCTTGCCCTAAAAACAGGCATAATTGTAATATCCAAACTGTCATATATTTATGTTAAAAACTTCACAAAGTTAACAAAATACAAAGTTATTTTGTAATACAATTATGGCCGAGTAATGATCAATACGAATATGCGAAATTATCGTGGAAAGCAATTTACCAGAATATTTCGATTATTATCATATTCCATTGGACATCGGATAAATTAAATTAAATGCAAACGGAAGCTTTGACCTACATTCACAATGCACACGAAAATGCAATTTAATTTCATCCTTGCCCTAAAACAGGCAGAATTGTAATATCCAAACTGTCATGTTTTTATGTTTAAAAGTTCACAAAGTTAAAGGGATAGTTGAGTTCTGGTAAGGAGAGTACAGTTTTGGTGAAACCAAAACCTGCATCATTACATTACAAACTAATAGTTATAACTAGAAAGGAACACAAAATTACAAATGGCGTAGTAAAGATCATGTTATCATTCAAAAAGAGCCGTTAAAACGTAAGAGGGCGCTCTCTAAAACACTCATCGGTTTCAACCATTTTGAATAAAATATTGTGCATGTTTTGTTGAAATAGTGATTAGATAGAGAAATAACCAACAACTATTTAAATAGCTATTTTGTAACTTTTTGAAAAGAAGAAGCATTTTTTTGAATTTATAACGGCTGGTTCAAAATTCTCTAATAAACCTGGGGCCCCAGCTTTATTACAAATTGTTATATTTATGGATGTTTCAGCCGTCTCTGAACCGATTTTGATCAAACAAAGATGATTTTATTATTTAAATATTATGCTCTTTCAAATTTTACACTCAGTTTTTCATTACCTCACAAAAAAAAAAGTAGTCTAGCGCCCTCTCTACCAAAACTCAACTATCCCTTTAACATATGAATACAAAGTTATTTTGTAATAAAATTATGGCCGAGTAATGATCAATACGAATATGCAAAATTATATTAGATTTGTCATAAGTTTGCACACTTTTGAAATGATTCCCGGGATTTTTAAAATACAATAATATAATATCTCAATAACAAAGAAAACATTAAAAAAATAAAGTTACTAGATCCTCTTCAGAAATAGCTTCAATATTACATATAGTAACGAAATGAATAATACTGTAAAACTAAATGTTATTAATAGGGCGGTCTGAACATTGGTAACTATAGGCTGGTTTGTGCGCAATATATAACACCAAGCCTGTGTGTATTTTGCACCGTGCTCAAGGTGTTCTCAAATAGAACCGCACGTCCGATTTACGAATCCTTACGAATCCACAATTTAAATAAATAAATACAATTAAATGTTAGACAAGAAAGCTAATACATTTAGAATCCTTTAAAGGACACGTGTCTGATACTGTAAAAATGATAATGATTAAATTATATGGATGTGTATAAGTTATTATTTATAAACAAGTACGCGTACCAACATAAAGATCCAAGGGCTGCCCAGTTTTGGACATAAATAATTCTTCTAGACAACATACGGTATTCTATTGGAACGCCTTATATAATATTTGATTTAATATGATCAATTAACTTCGCAAACTCAAAACCCAAATCACTCAGAGCGTACAAATGTATCTTTGTTTCGTTTATGGTAACAAAAGCATAATTATAGGTTTGATCTTTCAAATGTCTCACTCATTGTAGCGGTATCTATGATTGAATAAAAAAAGCCTTCCGAAACGCTTTTCGATTATACTATAGTGCAAATCAATGGGCGTGCATGTAAGTGATAAAATCTGAGATATATTGAATTCCAATTTGTTAACTAGGTAAATGGCGTTCCGTTCCTATGACAATTTCACACATCAATCAATCAGAAGATCTGAATGATCCGAAGAATATCACTTTTGGAAACATATTATAACTTTTATGGATCACGTAACTTTGTTCACATGTGCAAAAAGTGATGAAAAAATGGTTCATACATTTTGTATTGTTGTGATCTGATATGTCAACTGAGAAATGTGTGAAAATTTCACGTTACATGAATTATGGCCAAATAGTGAACGCAAATGCAAAGTGAAGTGTGTTCAATCATTGCACTGACTTTGTACGCAGTTATAACTTTCCAGTGGATAATTAAAAATCCGAACACTTAAATCGTAAGTATCTTTTTAACGAAAGGGATATTAAAAAAAACGAAGCCTGTTTCATGCTTATATTGTTAATACGTATACAACAAGGTGTGAGAGAACCACTAAATACTAGTCCTAACAAAGATTTGTAAATAAATGGGTATATTAAATGTTGTGGCATGTGTGAAAATAACTAAAGAAATGCCTATGCTATATAATTTGAGTTATGAAATGAAATGAACTACAAAATAATTTCCTGCCGAATGCCGCGTTAATTATCATACCGATGAGTGGGTTGTGTTAAAACCCAGCTAGCACATTTTAAAAAAAAAATATTTAAACTAGATTTTCGACTCTAATATTGCCAAGTCAAGAATAAATGTAAGCCGAGTGCATAACAGGTCGATTCATTAGTTACATTCATATGGATAGGTTTTATTCCCGATCGCTTAATATACTCTTGTCCTATTAACAGCGGTACATTATTCATGCAATAAGCATGGCAATTAATTTCGACAAAAGAACTACAGCGACCTGTATGCGACATAATCACAAATAATTCGTAACTAGGGTGTTAGAATGAAACGTAGCCATCAAACGTTCAAGCAACTTAGTCGGTATTCACAGTAACATTAAAGTGACCCATTAAACTTGTTAAATTCAACCAAAATTATTTGGAGCTTTCACATTTCTCTTGTACCTTGTTGTTTGGCTTCAGGCATGTCAGGTGGCAGAATAATAAAATGGGTTTGGATGTATCCAATGCCCGGTATCGTTACATTTAAATCTATGATATTGATTGATTTTATTTTACTTTTTTGTTAGAACTACAAGATTAAGTACTTAGTAAGAAGATTCGAGTTATTTTCGAGGTTAACCTAATACTTTTAACTTGCTAAGTAATCTTTATAACGAAAATTAAGTAAGCATGTTTTTAAAATAGTGAGGAATTTTTTGCGTGTGCATTTACTATTAAATTAATGCGTATATTTATGACATGTGCAGAACAAATGGCATTGCTATATTTAATCATTTGAGTTATGAAATGAAATGAACTCAAAATTAAATCCTATCGATTGCCGCATTAATTATTTCACCGATGTGTGCGTTGTGTTAAAATTCAGCTCCCACATTTTGTTGCTTGTTTACTTAAATTTGCAATTCGAGAGTCAATGTAAGCCGATTGCAAAACAGGTCGATTCATTATAATACATTCATGTGGTATTGAAATCTCGTTAAGTTATAAGCTTGCTCATGATTATTTTTTCCCAGACAGATTAAAGGGATAGTACAGTTTTAAGTTATACCACCATTCAAGCATAATTATATTATAAATGTTAGTTTTTAATGATATCATTAAAAACTAACATTGATAATTTAATGATGCTTGAATGGTGGTAAAACTTAAAACCGTTAATTTATAGAGCGCCGTCAAATTAACACCCTAAGTTTCAACACATTTTATATAAAAAAATGTGAATGTAATGTTTGGTTAAAATAATTATTCAATAGACAGATCATCAACGACATTTTAAAAACCATTTTGGTTTACGGTATGTTAACAAAATGTGTATGATTTTGAATTATTTCATTTAAACCATTAAATAAAACTTGGTCTCCCATGAACATTTATTCCTATCGAATATATCTATGGATATTGTAGCTGTTTCTGAAACGAATTTGATCAAACAAAGTTGATTCTGTTGAATTATGTTGTCTTTCAAACATTACACTTAGTTGTTCATTACCTCACACACAAATTATTTCTCGAAGCGCTCTCTATCCCTTTCATATATGTTGTCCTATTTAGCAACGGTACATTATTCATGCAATACGCATAGCAATTAATTTCGACAAAAGAACTACAACGACCTGTATGCGACATAATCACAAATAATTCGTAACTAGGGTGTTAGAATGAATCGCAATTAAGTAGCCATCAAACGTTCAAGCAACTTAGTCGGTATTCACAGTAACATTAAACTTCTTAAATTCAACCAAAATCATTTGGAGCTTTACAATTTCTATTATACCTTGCTGTTATGGTAACAGAATAATGAAATGGAGTATGATTTGTCAAATGTCAAATTTTGTCTACCTAATTATGGGAATATTTAAAATTGAATTGAAAAGCATTGCGGAACATTTTTTTTTGTAGTTAAAAAGTATACGAAATCGGATGCGTCGATCGTTCAAAGTATCTGAATTCAGATACTTCCCGCGAAAATTCGGGGATAAAGTTTTGTTCATTAGGCAAACATTGATCTTTTTTCCTATGAAAATATACAAAGGAATCTTACAATGATATTGGCACATGTTTACTGTCTAAACTGATATCACTTGTGGAGAAAAAACATAGTATAAAGTTAATGGATTATTTAAATATTTTAACATGGAAAGCACGTGGAAAGTAGCAGCAGTAAGTGTTCAAAGCATGGAGTGAAAAGTGTGTACCGGGCTAAGGCGGGCGTAAAGACTTTGGCATGGTCATTTTTGTATAATCGCCTATTTCTGCACAATGATATTTAGGTCCAGACTTTCCAATCTCATTCTCTTATTATTACAATGATAGATTGAGATGGAGAAGACTAAACGTACAAATAATTGCACAAAAATAAATGCATTTCCATCTATATATATAGCTTTCAATATCAAATTAATTATTTACTAGCAGTTTTCAGCAGTTTTTTACATTTAATTATTTACTATGTTAGACGAACCTAACAATAGGGCAAACAGTTACAACTAAATTACCTATGTTTGTAATTCATTTACTTATATCATATAAATTATATCGAATTTTGACGAATTTTGAACGCATTCTATCCCAGTGTATATGTTGTGTCAATTTAAAAATGACAGTTATCATGATCATCTAGTTAGGAACCTAACAGCAGCACAAACATTTTACAACTAATTTTACTTCTCATGTCAATCTTTACATTGCTATGATTAAATCAATGACATCGAATTGGTTAATAGCCTTTAACTCATTCTGTCCTACTGTGCGCTATGAGGCCATCTAAACTGCAAATGTCAGTTGACAGGATCATCTTGTTAAATACGCACCTAACATCACCATAATAACGGTTATTATACGAAATCATCCGTGTTTCAATTGTTGTTGTATAATTATATACTAAGGTTATAGAAATTGCGCTCTTTGAACGCATTCTGGCCCACTGTGAACAGGTACAGGTTCCTATCAATCTAACATCACAGTCGTTATGATGACCGTATCAGTCCACATTAGACGAGCCCTAACAACAGCGCACCAAACACGTTGACGTCAGCTAACAAACTGGCGCACAATTGTTCAATTGTTTAGTTTTGATTTGTCCTTGCAACGCTTATATAATGTACATTCGATGGCTCTTGCTGATTTTGGCGGCAATCTGTACTTTAATTACCAAGGTCGTAACATTGATCGGTCGTTATGACCATATATTATTGATATAATCAATTCATACCACACGTCGCCTGGTCCCAAAGCACGGCCTTAATTAACTTATTTTAATTCAAAATCAAGTGCAACAAGAACTTCATTAAATCTGACATATTGCAGGGTAATTGGATTTGATTGTCGTGTTTCTATTTGCACTTTCCTGAAGGCTAGTTGATCGATAGTCCCATATATTCACAATATTATTAACTGCTCCGAAAATAGCGAGTGACGGATGCCCGAATATATTATCAAAATACAAAATATACGTCAATTATTGTCAAGACAAGCGCCAAAAACTAATATATGTGGAGATTTTTTTAATTAACAATCTTGATGGACGTTTCGTTAAAAACGTCATTACAGAAATCTAATCGAATTATCAAAATCGTATCTTTAGATGATGTTGCAAGATTAAGCGCAACAACAGAGAAAGGACGTCACAGCCCGTGACTTGATGTGTGTCAGCTCATTTGTCTTCGTTTGTCCTTTCACAGAGAGCTACGAGAGAGTCCAGACATCAAAAAAGCTGATCATCATTTATCATTTGGATACTTTCCACCTTTCTGGCTGCGCTCGTTCGAGCTGAAATAATCATGCTCATGATATGATGTCTTCTGCAACTCGGGAGACCACTGGAATACAATTTTCATAAGTTTTTGGATTGACGCACTTTTGGGAATACCTGTCAGCTGACAAAATGGCGGGGGTAAGTCAAACTAATTTTCATATTACTCTCATCATAATTTGTTTAAACATTGATATTGTCATTCTTCTATTTATCATGAATCATCGTCATTATTAATTTGGTTGATTATTTACTATAACAACTATCATAATATTGATAATATTACTTATTGTTATCATTATCATTATCGTTATCGTTATCATCTCATTATTATCATTATCATTATCATTATTATTATTTTATTATTATTATTAATATTATTATTATTATTATTATTATTATTATTATTGTTATTATTATTATTCTTCTTCTTCTTCATATTATTAATATTATCAATATTATTATTATTATTATTATTATTATTATTATTATTATTATTATTATTCTTATAATTGTTAATTTGTTATTATTGTTAATGTTATTATTGTTATTGTTATCATTATTATTATTATTATTATTATTATTATTATTTTTATTATTATTATTATTATTATTATTATTATTATTATTATTACTATTATTATTATCTTTATTTGTTTAAATTAATAGTATCATTATTATCATCGTTATACGTACTATTAACAATATATGAGTATCATTATTCTTCTTATTATTATGATGATTAGAAGTAGAAGTCGTATAAATATCAATGGTACTCACAGGCGTAGACATGTCATTGATACCCATTGAACTGTTCAATATTGTTTTCATTAAACAAAATATACAACTTCAATGGCGTTTCAGCAAGTATTTAAAATAATGTAGATCTGGTTGTCAATTGCATTGAAGATATTGTTGTGTCCATGCTCAGTAAATAAGTTAAGGCACACATTAAAATAAGGAAGAAACACATATTCACTGACTGGGTCATTTATTTCATCACTTTAAAAAACCGAACAATTACCAATTAATAAAAAGATACTATCTATATAATTATTATTGTTATTATTTATTCGGCAAATAAAATACACAAGAAAAGAGTAACAAAGTAAGGAAATTGCAACCACTGGAATGCCCTGGGGCTTGAACAAAGTTAACTGAATAACTGTGGCCAAAAGCCTTCCGTCCCAATTCCAGTGGTTGCTAACAGAATGGTAACAAATCAACAAGTATAACAGTGGATAGAAAGCGAATAATGCGAACGTTTGAACATCATAAATACTAATCTTACACTAATTAACAAGTCATGAATACTATTAATCTAACACTAATTAACGAGTCATTAGGACAATCAGTATAAATCTGCCCATTGAATTACAATAATCATTTTCGACATAAGGCACATTATAAACACAATTGTTAAACATCTTGGAGGTGGTGTCGCAATCTAGCGAGCCACGTGAACAAGGGGTCCAAGGCCACCCCCGAGCGCAAATCCAACGGAAGCTCATCCCATAATCGCAGTAAAGTATGGATGGCTGAGCAATGCAACCGCTGGGTTCGAGCCCGGAGGTGGAAGAACTTGACCATATCCACGTGTCTGCCATTTATCTTAAAGGGGTAGTTTAGTTTTGGTAGAGAGGGCGCTGCACAACATCACAATTCTTTGTGAGGTAATGAAAAACTGAGTGTCGAATTTGAGAGAACATGCAATTTTAATGGCAGAATAAATTTTATTTGGTCAAAATCGGTCCAGAAACGGCTGAAATATCAATAAATATATCTGATCTTATAATTATTTGGGGCCCAAATAATAGATGAATTTTTCAAAATATTAAAAAAATGCATACACTTTTTCAAAAATTTTCAAAAGCATTTTTTAAATAGTTGTTGATGATCTCTCTATTTAATCATGATTTCAATAAAACATCACATGCATACTTTTGTATGAAAAATTGTTAAAACCAATGCCTTTTTAGAGAGCGCCCTCTTGTGTTTTAATGGCTGAATTTTGAATTTTTGAATGATAATGGGCTTTTTACTTAGTCGTTTGTAATTTTGTATACACTTTGAGCATGGTGGAGTTATTACTATTAGTTTATAATGTTACTGTCCAGGTTTGGTTACTAAAGTTCAGACTTACCAAAACTGTACTTCCCCTTTAAAAGCATCTCGAACCACGTCACCTTTCATTATAAGCACTAGTTTAGTTTGATTTGGAAATTATTGTTCATAAATATTGGTATATCATACTTTTTGAAACTTTTTAATGAATCGATGAGACAGTTAATAAGATCGACTGTTTTTCAAAATGAAATACATTGAAATATATTTAAACAGCTGAATCCACTTTCTATCAAAATTTAGTAAATGCTATTGCTACGATTACACTCTTTGTAGCTAGCTACACATTTAAATCTTAAGACATAATACACAATCTACAAAAAGTAGGGAACCACAGTTTACTTTATACAATTATTTATTATCCCATTGGCATCTGTACAGAGTTAACGCCCATTTTGAAGCTCTTCATTTTAGGACGTTGCAACATATTGATATACACTATTCTAACCTCCATCGCAAGAACGATACAATGTGACTATCACTGTTGCTATGGGAACCTCAACGCTACAAGCCCGCCCGTCAGTGTAGATATGATATTATTATACGGTATATGACTGTACATTTATATAACATAATACACATTACATATTGCTATGGTTACACAGATCAACAAATTGGTGATGTTTTACCTAAAAATAGCTTTATTTTGGTTCTGATTAATTAAATGACAAATAATGTACATATCACTTTCAACATATTGTTATGGTCGAATTGATATACAAATTAGATGAATGAATGAATGGTGAAATGGATTTATTGTCAATAACAATAAATTCAATATTTACAATTTAAAATATGTATATTCACAGTTTAACTTAATAATAAATTATGAATTTTCTTTCTGAAAAAATACATTTGTTTTCTTGACAAATTAGATGCTTTTTACTTTGGCTTTTATCTATGAATAATGCGTAGTTAATATTAAATCAATTTATTTCAATTAAATCGGTACTACCTGAACACACAAACTGACAAATTGATTCCTCGTATTGTTAGGAAAACATTTTTAATTGATTATATAAAATACAGAGATGATAAATACTGAAAATGTACCTATATTGAACCTATTTTTAACACATTTAAAATATTAGTTATGATTAGGTGACTTGTTTGCATCTATGCTTGGTCGTTCAGCACAGACGTCATTGACTTAAACCTCAGTTTTAAATTTAGACTCGGGTTTAACTAAACCTGACTTCAGGAACTAAAATTGAATTAAACTTGCCTTAGACTGGAGTTGAGGTTTAAAGAGAGTTTAGTTAGATCTCGGGTTTAGCTTAAACCAAGTTTAACTAAACCTGACTTCAGAATACGGGCCATATAATATATAGCCCACGTGTTTTAGGTGGTCCAAGACCGAAACAGGCACAATGGGCCGTATGCATAAAAACAAGCAATTGCTTATAAGCAAATGCTTTAAGCACAAGCAAGAGCTTGTCAAGCAAAAGATCAAGTTCAAGCAATTGCTTAGATTCGTATGCACAAGCCTTTGCTTGTGCTCAAACCTTTTGCTTGCACTGCCAAGCAATTGCTTACGTGTTGGACAAAGGATCGTTACGGTTGTGCGAACATCGCACTGCAGGGCAACAACGCTTCGTGCCCGACCTGGCAGCAGTATTTTTTATTACGCAAATAGGGGGGAAACAGCGCGGAGCATCAGGGGCGTTTCTGTGCAGATCGATGGACAAAAATTGCCGTAAAAAGTCTAAAATAGCAGGAATTTGATCACAACACAACCTCTGGAATATGGAGCTTGAAATCATCCTGAAACGGTACGAAAAATTGATCCTTAAACGCGAATGCCCTGAGTAAGCAAGAGCTCAAGCTGGTCTGGATGTGCTTGAAAAAACGCAAGCAATTGCTTATCAAGACAAGTAAAAGGTTCGTTTTATGCATACGGTTGTAAGCAATTGCTTGTTTGGTAAGCATTTGCTTACGAGCAGTAAGCAATTGCTTGTGCTTGTAAGCAAATGCTTTTGCTTGCAAGCAATTGCTTGTTTTTATGCATACCGATTCAAGCAAAAGGCTAGCACAAGCAATTGCTTGTTTTTATGCATACGGCCCATTGTGCTCCTTCTTAAATGTATTCATGACCGGACCAGTAATCTTCATATTTGGAATACAGCTAGAGCAAGTTCAGATCTACAAGACAAAATCTTTCTAATTGAAGCGTTTTTACACAATTATGATTATAAACACAGAAAATGTTCTAAATTCTGGAAAACAATCTAAATGTTCACCCGTCTATAGCAGCCACCCTGCCTGCCCAATGTGGCAACCAAATTTGATCCCCCGCGGACAAATAACAATGTAGGATGTCTACAAAGGCCACTCAGCTTAGCTGCACTTGTTGATGAGGCAGAAGTGAAGACTTTATAATTAATTAACCGACCTGTATTTGTCATCTTTCTACGTACTGAGCTAAGACACCGATGTTTTAATTCGAAATAACTAGGATAAATGCCATGTTCCATGAAAGGAAAAGTGTCCATAACACGACCAAAAGTCCAACGTTCATAATTTATTATCAATTGTTTCGTTTCAATTTGACACATGTACAAGGGTGGAATCTAAGGTTAAAAAGAGGGAGAAAAAACAGAAATGTTTAACATAATCATATCGAAAAATTACTTATTATAAATGCTTGCGTCTCGGTAATGTCTACATCATTGGCAAAGGCAACGTCTAGTCTTTGTTGAGAAACAATTAACATATTCATTCACATTCAACTACGGCTACAGACCACGGTTGCTGAGGTTAACAGGCCCATAGCAACAGTCATTCGCACCTGCCAATGCCCGGTTTGTCATCATGCGGTCTTGGTTGAATAGCCCACAAGTTGCGCGTGATGTTGAATAAGCCAATCACAGAGCTAGAATGTGTAAAATCAAAGTAATTTGTTGACATGTTGTGATATTTTGCTAGCTCCTGACTGTTTTAATGAATGAATATATGAATGGTGTAGTATATGAGACAACACTTTGCCCTTTCCAGTTATGTATAAATTACCGAGACGCAAGCACATTTAATACATTATTTTATAATGTTAATATATGAATTAAATTACCGGTATTGCTTTATTATCATATTTCTAACCTTAAATTGTACCCTTTTATCTACGTCAGATTAAAACAAAACAAATAATTACACTAACTTTGGAATGTAAGGCGTTGTATCAACGGCTTTTCTTTTCACGAAACACTTAATTTCTCTTAGTTTATGCGATTTATAATATTGTTGTTCCTGCTCATTACTTATTCGTGGAGCTCCAAGTCATGCATTTTTCTTTAACTTTTTTTAATGGACTATTACTTTCATTGCTTCTTGCGCCTTTTTTTCTTTCTTAAAAAGAGAACCTAAAACAAAAGATATTGTGCCTCATCTACCATGTCTTCTATGTCTGAAGTATTTGTTCGATTTTCACAAAATAGAATTAGACTTTTTCTAAAATCTTATTGCGAAAAGTTCACCCTATTGGGCACTTCTCATTGCTATGGTAACCATATAATGAAGAGAGTGATTTTAGCTCTTTTTTCACCTCGTTAGTAAACCAGTGAAGTTTGGGTTTTTTCATACATTTTTCATACAAAATTATGCATGTGATGCTTTGTTGAAATAATGATTAA